>CABFOV010002182.1:0-38306 GCA_902141375.1 Timema poppense
ATCGCATGCTCTGTAGGACAGCAGGACATCATCCCAAAAAACAGTACTGTACTGCAAAAAACAGTACGTATGGTCACCGTACGTATACCCCATATCCACTTTTGGGGAACTTAATAATTAAGTTAGTTGACTAACCAAGTTAATCATTTACGAATTTCTCAAGTGGCATGTTTATTTTACATACTTTGAGAGTGAAACATGACTTCAACTCAGAACTGTCATTCCCTATATTTGACTAAAAGAAGAGCATTCAACCTTTGATGGTAAATCAGCATTGTTAAATAGCCAATCCCAAGAGAAGCTTGCTTCATTTTGTGTTTGTGGGAGAAAACATCATTATACTTTGTCAACATATAGACTCTACTTGTATGTTTAATAAGAACAGTAATTGAAGGAATGGGCTGCTATTAGCATGCCATAATTGTCTCATATTTTGTATTACTATACGAGTATACTTCACTACACGGTATCTATTTCTTTTATGAAGAGTGATCTGTTGAATACAAGATCGAGTTGGAGACATTACATATAGTACCGTTTCATGGCTTCCATACACACATTTCCAAAGATGTCATCGTGCCATGCCAATGTGGTTTAAACTGTCATTAAATAAACCTATACTTAGCTGACCAGATATGGACAGTACAGTAAAATATATTAGTTATTATTAAAAGTTTTCTTACTCTGCTTAGCATATAAACATGGAGGATGGTATTTTGTTTAATGTACATGGAAGTAAATTACTTAAATAAATATTAAATAATTTATTCCGCTATGTGGATGACTATTTAGAACAGTTTTTTATTTGTTCAGTGTGGAGGGTAATAAAATTACATTAAAGTTAAGTATTTTCATTTCTTTTAGCATACGATCCATGGAAAACTCAAACTTATTCAGCAAGAAGGAAATACGTTAAAGATGAGAATATTATATATTTATTTTAGCAGACGGTCCATGCAGGCCCGTATTTTGTTTATAATAAAGTAAATGCATTAGATATGAGAGGTATTCTCAACGAACCCGTTATGGAGAACAATATTTTGTCAAGCGTACATAGGTATAAATAGATTAGAAGTTTTCTGATCAACTTTGGCTCTGATTGAGTTATTTATACTGGCACAATTTGTTTGAATTAATTATTTTGTAGGTGTCAAATATAAAAGCAGCATTACTTGGTACCACAGATCACCTTAAGTTGTGGTGGAAGGTGACGCAAAAAAGACCATTGTTTTTGCAGTTTGTATAGCAAAACAATGTTTCACCTTAAGGTGTGGTGGAAGGTGACGCAAAAAAGACCATTGTTTTTGCAGTTTGTATAGCAAAAAATTTTTTCGACGTAAGCAAATAAAATATCGCTCCAGTGGAAACAGAGTTTAATTTTCTTCTCGCGACGGTATCAAAAGTGCTTGAATCTTTAAAGGGTGTCCTGTAATTTAATAACAAGTCTTTCTCTCCACCTAAAAAGTTTGTTAGATATTGTCGCTATGCTCATGACAGATATTCCTAAACTGTTTAGGTCACCATGGGAAGAAAATTAAACTTTGTTTCTACTGGAGAGTTTTTTAAATTTATTTCGAAAAAAAAAGTCCATAAAAATTTCAAAAATACTAGCCTTTTTACCTACCTTAAAAATTGATGACAACTCATGCTTTTCCACGCAACGTTAATATGAAATTTATACCATAACGGGGTTTGATTTTATATCTTTACACTGGTTGGTTGTCATCTAAAAAAAATTCAACCTTTTAATCGTATTAACTTAGTTTGGATGGCTTGAATCGATTATTACTGCCGTTAAAGTAAACAAATTAATAAAAAATAACCTTAAAGGTTTATTTTTATCATGCGGAAAACACATTATGAACATTATACACTTTGAATTAATTCTACCCGTATACCATGCCGACCACTCAGATAAAACGTAAAATCACAAAATTATTTTTCCGTATAAGACGATGGGAGATTGTAGGGCATGTAATTGCGTCTTCGGTCTGTGTTCAACGAGTCTTTACAGCGTATCTTGACAAAACCATATGGCCCTAATTTGTCCCATGATTGCTTTACCGAGCTTATAGAAAAGATTAAAGCTCACTATCAGCTAAAAATTACTAAAATTCTTTAAATTGAGGGGATTTGGCTAGACGACCACCCTGAAATCTGATGAGAGGGCTTGTTAAGTCATTCCAGGGGTCATAGAGGGGAGGGGCTTATAGAAGAGCCAAGAAAATGTTTTTTACAAAAATAATTGAATACTACTTTACTCAAGATAATATACCATGCCAAGAGTCAAATTTTCAAAGTAAAGGTTTATCTGATAGCTAGAAGTTACTTGGTCTAATTTCACGTATTCATACGCCAAGTAATGCAAGCTGCAATTGTTACTTTTATAGATATTATAAATGCCTATAAAATATCACTAATAATATTGTAGAATGTTATCAATATTGACCGCAAAAATAGCTGTATTTTCTAAACTGCTCTTTCTGTGAAAAACGAACTGTAAACATTGATTTTCTTAATATGGACATTTGGAGCACCTTTTTAAAAATCCAAACATATTTTTTTTTGTGGCCAACATTGATAAAGTTATACTATATTATTTGCTTTTGATAAAATCTATCAAAAGTGACATCTGTCGATTACATGGTCTGATGTATGTATATGTGAAAGTAGATATAATCGTTTTTCTGTCAGATATGTCCTTTTGTTAGAAAATTGAGTTATAGTTTATCAAGGCCCATAGCCTTCTATTACATATGATATAAACATCCCTATGCTAAATAAACGTTTATTAGGTATTAATTATACTTTCATGGTTCGGGGAATAATAATCTGAAACTAACTTCTTAGGACGGGGTTCATCCCTGTACGGATGCACTGGAAGTATTTATTTTTACATTGTGTTGACCCATCTTCTTTGTAAACAGTTCGTTTAAATTTACATTCAAGATCATCCTGTGGCTTTTGATTAAGAAATTTTGCTAAGATTCGACTTTAGTCCTTCTAGGAATCGAACCAGTGGCCATGTAAATAAACAATTAAATTAAATCAGGACTTAGCTAAGGTGACAAATTATATTATTAAAATATCCTCTAGACTGATCAAATTAAGTAAATGATTTTATTGTAATCAGGAGTTGAATAAGAACCTTAAATTGAAAGAAAGAATTTTCTTAATGTGGGGTTTAAGGGGACGCGAGAAAAGGGCAGTAATTTTTTGCAGTTTTTATTGCAAAAATTTGTTTTTATAAAATAAATAAAATATTTCACCAGTAGAAATATAGAGATTAATATTCTTAACATGTAGATATTAACAGTTGTTAAATATTTGTTATGAACTTAAGCCATTATATGACCAACTTTTTAAATTAAGAGCAAAATTTGTCATTAATTCCAGTACACGCTTGACAGTGAAGAAAATTAAACTCTATGTCTATACTTGAAATATTTAATTTCTTTTGATCAAAATAACTACAAGAACTTTTGATATTACCATGTGAAGAAAATTAAACTCTATGTCTATACTTGAAATATTTAATTTCTTTTGATCAAAATAAGTTTTGATATAAAAGCTGCAAATACATTAATATTTTTTCATGTCTCCTACACTCCCACCTTAAGTTCGATTGAACCCGATTCGGTGGCCGCATGATCCGTCGCGCTACTCTCGCAGTAAACTAAACTGTTAATGACGGGGAGATAGAGGTTCAAATCTCGGTTGGGTGTACTGAGGGTGGTTTTTACAAAATGGTTCTCTACTCTTTCTCCACTCAGGTACATTTCCTCCAAATATAGCCTTCCTGACCCTAAAACCACTAGCGTAAATAATACATAATCGTATAAACGGAACGGGTAGTAAAACATAGTGCTAATTAGTACAATTAAGCTTATAAACCAAACGGGTAGTAAGGCACAGTGCTAAGATAAAGTTTGACTGGAATTACCCTATTATTTTCGTGGTGGTTTCCTCATTCTCTCTCCACGCTAATGCAGGTGTACTTACTATATATAATCTAACTTATATACCCTTAATACATAAAGTGATTTATTGCGAACACATTTGTTTACCGTATTAGTTAATACTTAATATAAATAAAGTTCACAATATATCTACATATTAGAACCTGCATCGATGGATACGCGGACTAAATGTCGAGTTAATTTAGTTTACTAGGGGGTGATTTTTCCCACACTTCACCTATGCAAAATTAGGTACATTTTTTATTAATTATGGCTCCCTCATTTCTACCCCATTATTATATAATTAGATGCTGATAGCCCTGACGGCTTCTAATAAGTGGCTCAAAAAACATCAACAGGTATTTAGTATAGCCTTAGTGAAATAAAATAAATTATCATATGTTAAATTTCTTAAGCAAAACAAGAACTATTAAATACTGTTGGTTTCTCTTGGCATAATTTGTTCGCAGTAACGTTAGCTCTTTCATTAGAGTTGCAAATCAATCCGTGTCGTAAATATTTTTGAGCACGTTGACAAGGGATGTAAATTAACATAATCGATCTAAGAGGCCAAATAAATTATGGTATGAAAGGGATGCATACGTAACTGTAAACCAAACTAGATTTAAAAAAATCTTGCAATGGTCAGAAAAGGCCAACATTTTTGTGAACCGACTACCTAGCTATGGATAACGTAGCGTGGTCCACAAGCCACAAACGTTGCTGTAGAGAACAGCGCGAATCATTCTTCCGGCGTCCAGTTGACGCCCATGGGTGGGCGTGGGATATCGTAACATGTCCCGACACCAAGGTCTTGCAATGGACGGTGAGATGACCATAGCTGATTTCTGTTTGAGGAGGGTGAGGGCTTGCGTTTATTCCATTGTTGTAAGTGTCAGGAGTTGAGCGAGAAGAGGAGTATCAAAACAGAGTAGATATATTAGCGTCAAGATAACTGCACGAAACTGAGAACTGACAGGTGACCTTAAACCGTAAAAAAAGGGCTGGTTACACATTTAAGTAACTTTGGTTCCTTTTTTCCACCCCTCTATAATTAGTTAAGGCTATACGATTACATTAATTATGCTAATGGAATAGGAATGATAAAGGTATAATTTAAGAGGATATACAGCCTCATTTGCGAAGAGATAGAGTAAAAAACTATTTAGAAAAAAACACCCTCGGTACATCCAACCAGGATTCGAACCCACCCTGATCTTCCCATCACCGGCAATCCAGTCCAACACGACAAATGTACAGCTTATAGCCCGAACGGTTAGTAATACGCGTTGCTAAAAAACAAACAAATGTAAAACCCACTTTGGTGGCTGCATGGTAAGGCGCTACTCTCATAATAAACAAACTGCCGATGACGAGGAGATCGTGGTTCGATCTTGGTCAGGTGTATTGAGGGTGGTTTTATTAAATGATTTCCCACTCTCTCTGTCTCCACGAAAATGAGGGCATACTTATTCTAAATTAAACCTTCCTCATCCCTAAACCACTAGCGTGATTAGTACATAGGCGTATAACCTGAATGGGTAGTAAGACACGGTGCTAATAAAACAAGTACAGTAATTGGGTGGGGGGGGCGGCGGGGGGCTATGATGGGAGGGAGACCTTTAGGAGTATACCCGCATTTTAGTGAAGGGAGAGTGTGGAAATATTTAAAGAGAAACATCCTAGTACACCCGGCTGGTATTTAAACCCTTACCTCTCCCGTCACCAGCAAACTTGACAAGACGAGACTGACGCATTTGGTAGTTTGTTCACAAGGTCAAATTAGTTATACACAACTCAGTTATATAATTGCAATAGTATTTTGTTGGCTATAATGAAGACAGAAGGAATCACTAGGATAAAGAAAAAATATAGGTAATGTAAAGATATGGTGTTTAGAATTCAACACAGGTTTAGTACAAATAACCTTTTAAAAACCAATTCCTCTTAGCTCCTTTCACTAGAATTGGATTTGTATATGGTTATTATGACACCTTTAGTTAGAATTTTCTAGTAATGAGCTAGGTTTGTAAGTAGAGGTACTACTGATAATAGTTTAAAATTGAAAGCCATTTTTTTTAAATCAAGAAACAGTTCATTCAGGCAATGAAAAAGTATTCTAGAATTATTATTGTCAAAATAAATGGGACGAATAAGGTTGAACATTTACAAAAACTAGACTCTATACAACACTTTTGGCTAAATAAATAAGTGCTTCAGTGGAAATATTTAGTTTAATTTTCTACACATATTAATCTAATCAATTGAGTATTTGTCGAGAGCATAGTGACATTTGGCCAGCAACTTCATGTTCAACTCCTGAGATGCACATAATGAATATTCAAGAACTGTTACGATTTCTATGTGTAAGAAATTAGAATAATTGATTTTATTGACACTATATTTTATTTATTGCGTCAAAAAAGTTTTCTATAAAACTGTAAATATATTTACCTTAAACCACGTTATCTTCCATTAAATTTTAACATGGTTAATTAATACAAAGATGGTAACTGTTTAAAGTTTCGGTACTCATGACATTTGAATTATTGGGCGTAGAAATGGAATGGTTAATAAATAATGATATTTTAATGGAGGATTAAGTGTGCACAAAAAGTATTTTACATTGAAACTAATATTTATTAAGGTTTGTATTGATTTACTTGAGAAACGTTTTCCACATAATCTTATTAGTGTAGTATAATAACTGATTTACCTTTTTATTTACAACGCTAAAATGGCGCTGACAGTCCAAACTGATAAAAAAAAAAGCGGTACTTCTAAAATATATATTCTTAAACCTGAATAGTGAATATTTCCAAAGTGGCGTGAGGTTTTGACACCCTGGAGTCATTCCTCTCCGTCATCAGATAAAATAAACCTACCTGGCAAGATTGTTTGTATCAGATTGTTTATTTCAGTTGGAGGAGCCAGTAAACTTCTTGGAAAATATTAGAAACCAGCAAGTTCACGGGTATTGAATATGAGACGTAAAAAAGGGTCTTCCCTTTCAGCGATGGCAGGGAAGATTAGTTGCTAGATCTTTGAGACTACGACTGTAATTCAATAAAAATGTACACTCAATTTAAATAAAATACTAGTTCTAAGCACTAGTATTGGGATAAACCTATATTTTTGAATTCTTTACCAAGCAAATTATATCTATTTTAACTAAATATCAGTTTTGAAAGATAATCCGAAGTATAAATCGCACAAATCTCTACATTGTTATCACGATTTAAAGATGGATATTAGGCCACTCGGGGGAAGCTAAAAAATATAATGACCTCTTCTAATGCCCACATATTTAACATTTAGTTACAATGTTGTGTAATTTGGGATATACAGAATCTCGTAACTCCCTTCGGAATAAAATACAAATATATTTATTCTATATAATGGAAACTACTACACGCTTTAGTCAATAACACTTTTTTTGTTGGTCAAATTACATTAACAGTTAATGTTAGATTCTTCATTTCGGTCAGCATTATATGCATTTTACAATTTTATTACATTATTTTTACGTAATTTCATTTAATGTAAATGGAATGTAGTTCGAATAAGAATATATAAAATTATGTGTTTGATTTATTTTTACAAAAGTGTATAGAGCTGTTCTAAGGATAATCAAACTATAGGGAATATGTTAATTTTCTATTATGTAAATATACCAATGTTTGAGATAAATTTATCAACATTTTTTTAAAATATCACCATGTCTTACTACCTGTTCAGTTTACACGCATATATTATAATTACTCTAATAGGGTAGGAATAGGGATGAGGAAGGAAGCATTTTAGAGGAAATCTACCCGAATTTTATTGGAAGAAGAGTGCGATACTATTTAGGAAATGACCAGCCTCAGTAGAGCCACAAGTGATTCGAACCCGATCTCCCTGTCATCAGCAGGCCAGCTTTACATAAGAGTGATGCCCCAAGCCATTCGGCCACCGAAGCAGGTAGTTTTTAATTAAAGTATGACTAAAGCTTTTCTAACATCTAACAGTGGAAGAAATGTATATTTGTTCAATTATAAGTTGAATTTGGAAATAGCATTAGGTGTGAAGTCATTTCTTCTAAATGTAACTACTAAATATAATGTTTACATATAAACAAATATACAAGTATAGGTTTACAAATTCAATAATTGATCACACGTATTTAAATAATTGAGTGTACAGGACCACCATGTATGCCGAATCAGTGGAACACGTTTCAGGTTTATATGCAGCTTAATATAATCTTCTATAACGAAAGGATTGGAACAAGCAAATTTGTAAAACATTTACATATATTTATTACCACCTTCGGCTAAAAGTTCCTGTTTTCCTAGTTTATGAGATTGACGTATATTTATGATCTTGTTAGTGAGGTTTGGGGCTACGTGCTAGAGAAATTATTGAACACCGCCGACATAAAAGAAAGCTCACAAGTTTAAACTGTACAATATTTCTAAACTTGGGTTCAAATAATTTTGGCAAGTATAGCACCATAAACATTTCAAACAGTTTAAAATATACCATGGATATATCTTAAAATAGCCTCCTCTTTTATTTTAAATGTTCAAGTTAGAAGGTGATAGTATATTTAACTACTTATAGTGGACAGCCAACCAAATGTTATGTGATTGGTATGTAATTAATTAAGTCGTCAGAAGGTATAATATTTTAACTTGATTCTTTTTCTTCTCAATTTTAAACTTGTATTTTATAGATTTTATAAAGCATTAACCTAACCTAACATAAAACAGCACATTAAAAAAAAGACAAATGTAACTATGGGTTGATTGCAGATGATGACGATATTTCCTTTTTTTGTTAACGGGTTCATCTTGCTAACCGATTAGTAACTATTTAAGCACAAGGGTTGAGTGTATATTGCTTAGGTATAAATTAGTCGTACTGTCACAGGTTAAGTTAGTTTGTAATTCGTGTTCTGATATATTCATTTTTTAGAGTTTGAATGCTAAATATAACAAAAACCTATCATACTTTATTTCATTCAATTTATAAACACAGGGTTATATCAGCATGACTTAAAAACTAAAGAGGGTGGCATACAATTAAATCCACATAGAACTTAAATAATACTGAAATATTTTTGACATTAGCTGCAATATTTAAAAAGTAGAACTTTGAATATGTGCTATTCACACTCCCTTTTGACCTTACACCATTGTGCTAGATGACAACCGCATGTATTTACTCATCTAGACCAATCATTCTGTTCTATAAAAGATTATATCTTTTTAACACTACGTTCTACTACCCTTTTGGATTATACGCTTATGTACTAATATTACGCTAGTGGTTTTGGAGATTAGGAAGGTTATATTTAAGAAAGTGTACCCACATTTGTTTGGAAGGAGAGTGGAAAACCATTTTGAAAAAAACCACCCTCATTATAACCGACCAAGATTCGAACCTCAACCTCCCCATCATCGGCAGTCTAGTCTAATGATAGGTAGCGCGTTAGACAACGCGGTCACAGAAACAAGGAACATATTATACTACACAGGTAACTTCTTTTTTATGAAATTTCATCATTCGAGCCATAAAACTTTCTAAACTATAAAGTATATATAAGCAAATGGGAGTTCCTTCTGGAAGACACAGGGACTTATGTATCAAGAGAACAATGACAACCCTGATTAAACTGGCCCTACCGTATTTATTTATCATTTCCAATAAACTATTACACGTTTCCTCTCAGCCAGTTTGGTGAGATACCAACAGTGTTCCTCGTTCTTGGTTCAATGACATCCTGATAAAACCAGAATGGTGGACGTCAAAACCTTAAGAACAAACTGCAGTGAACACCCATCACAAGGAAATAGTGGGAAGTCACTCAATTGGGGACGAGTTACCTTATATAGTCCTTTAGAAATTCGAGATATTCACGGTATTGTCCTCCGTTTACCCTGAACGGTGGCAAGCACACTTATCTTGGTTACACTATGGTGTGGCTTAAAGAATAGAGCCATGGCGCAATTAATGAAGGTAGTACTGTTATATTTCAAGGTAAACCGAATGTATACCCCAATTTTAATAGCAAGGGCCTTATATAACAGCTATAAAAAGTTACTATGGCTCATATACTTTCATGTATTAATACGTCAAGTCATGTAATCTACAGTGGTCACTTTTGATTGATACTATCCCTATATATAGAATAACACTAATCATATAGTGAAATGTTATCAATGTTGACAGCAATAAATACGTTTGGCTTTTCTAAAAGATGCTTCATAATGTATATATTCGTAAGAAAAACCAAATATATCTACCACCACGCGTTATACTGTCACGAGATCTAGTTTGTTTCAAGCAGCCAGTGCTGGCCAAGCTGAGAGGTACCCCGTTCGATTCTCAGCATGAGAAAAAAGTATAATTGAACAAAATCGGAGCTTACCCTTTCACAGTGAATAATTTATGGCTGCTGTTTGTATTGTAGAATTAAGCTATTTTGTAAACCATGTGTTGATATAAGCAATTGGGGTTAAAAGTGCACCTTAAATATCCCAAGTAAAAAAAAGGGGGCATATTGGACTTTCGTTTTTTATATATGACTGACTGGGTTCAAATTCTGGTCAGATTCATTCCAGGCTGTTTTACAAATATTTATTATTATCTCCTAAGGCTAATATGATGCATTTTATTTACGCTACCCACTTAATCTTTGTTTCTAAGCTAAAGTGGTGTAGAGCCCTTGTAATAAACTCACAAAGAAAACAAAAGTAAATATTTAATTATTTTTTTCTACATTAGCTTAACATACCTAGGGACGCAATCTTTTGGACTTCAAATCACTAGTGACTCTTTTTCTTAGCCTGTGAATGTTTTGGCGCTAATGGGATATGAACTAAGTTACTACCCGCGTGGGTGGCCAAGTTGTTTAATGCACTAATCTCATGTTGGACTAAACTGCTAAAGATGGGGAGATTGAGATTCGATTCCGGTCGGGTGCACTGAAGGTGTGTTTTCCTAAATGGTTTTCCACTCTTCCTCACGCAAATGCGGTTGCACTTCATTTAAATTAAGCCTTTCAAATCCATACCCCATTAATGTAATTAGTACATAGGCGTATAGCCCAGACGGGTAATAAAACACGGTGCTAAAAACTAAGTTATTTCAGAGGTGTAAGCTCATCGTCAGTGCCTAGTCGCTCTCGTCTCTGGTCAGAGCTCAGGGACTAGACAAGAGTGGATATGTGATTGAACTTACTGGTAGGTTTTTTGTTTTAGAAAATGTTCTCTACAGGATTTCCCTTTAATTTTTTCCCTGAAATTTTTCCAACTATATCAATGAAAAGAATGCGATTCCAAGATATAAGGTTTACATTTCACTTTAATTTATCCTAAGGGCATCAAGTTCCGACTTATTTGCAAATAAATTACAATCATACTAACAACATACAATAACATTGGTTCCAATTCTTTTCTTCGCTCACGTATCGACTACAAGTGCTTGGTGGCTGAATGCAAAATTATTGCGGTGGCCCAGATATGTTGATTATTAAAAAAATAATCAAAGCTGATAGATATACTGACCTATCCCCTCGCCCTGTGGGTTAATGATTTGAGATGTTTACAGCAACATTTCTCGGAAAATGCACTAGAAAATTTTCAAATAGAAAATTTACTGATAGTTTTTGTTTTGTTTTTCGCACCAAGTCTTACATACTGTCCAGGTTGTACGCACATGTATTATACTAATCCCGATAATGTGTTAGGGACGAATAAGATTTATATTATAGGAGGTGTATCCGCATTTGCGTGGAGGGTAGGTGGAGATTTATTTTTAAAAAAACACCTCAACACACCCTACCGGGATTTTAACCCCTTTCTTCCTGTTATCAGCAGTCTATTCTATTGTGAGAGTGACGCCCTAAACCTTTCAGCCACTGAAGCGGGTTTACCGGTAGTTTATCTTGGGTGAGGTAACAACTCTATCGTAGTTGAGTGGGTCTTTCTCTCACTCTCCTCCCACACATGACATCACATACACGCACATATATGGGAAGCATACGAGGGATCCGATACACCTCCATGACTCCCACTATAGCTGGTGAATAGTCTCTTCCTTTCAAGGTCGTCCAAAGAGGCGAAGGAAACAAGTTGAAGTGGGATTGAAAGAGAGAGAGAGTGAGTGGGAGAGGAGAAGGTCAACGCACACATATGAACACCTTATGTATTTCAACACATCACACATGACTCAGCCTAGAGTAGTTCAACCAACCTTATTGACATATGAACACCGTCTGTATTTCAACACATCACACATGACTCAGCCTAGAGTAGTTCAACCAACCTTATTGACAGAGGTATTTTCTAATTGGGCAACAGGACTAATAAAACCACACCATTGGACACGTGAGCTAAATGTAAAGTTCGACTAATCTGGCTTAACGGTGACAGGGAGGTTTGGGTTTAAGCCTCAGTTGAGAGTATCAAAGGTTCGTTTACAATCAGTTGCATCCCCTTGTCGGATTCGTAATATTATTTGTTTACAATAGTACACTCAAGCGAGGTCGTATGTCGGAATTGTTCAACTTGCTTGTCGGGAGGAGATGAACATTGTCCATCTCTTGCCTTCAGCCAATCAGGAACAAATATATATATTACTGTATTTAACTAAACCGATTAGTTATTTGATCAAGAAGAATAGTTCGTGTAATTATATACAGTAGTAAAAAGTATTGTATTTTAAATTAATTAATAATAGAAGTCTAATAATGTTACAACCTTTTACATTAAATTGATTACATTTAATCCCTATCCTTAGACATTAATATTACTTTAATAAAGGAGTCATATTGGTTAAAATTAAATCTCGTGACATTTTGTTGTAGCCGGACCTTGTCAGAAAACAAACACAACAGCTTCTTGCGAGTGCGCTTTTCGTATGCGCATTCGTCAAGCGGGTGCGACTGATAGTAGACGAGCCATAAAGGGTGCTTTTCCTTCTAAGCGTTTTCCCACTTTTTCTCCGCGTAAATGTGGGTACATCACCTGTAAATTCACGTCAAGTCATGTAACCTGCAACTATACCTATTTCTGATATAAATTGTATCAATTTATATGAAATAATAGTAGCTAATAGTAATGATAAAAAGAGTAAAATTAAAGTTAAATGTAATTAATTCACACCGCAACAAAAATTCATTTGTATTTTCTAAAAGTTCCTTCCCAGAAAAATCCTACTAGAGTTAGTGTAGACTAAACAAATTTCAAGTTGCCTTATCATTTAGCAGAGTGGTTAGAGAGGTTAACTACATAACTGAGATTACCTACAAATGTTACTTTTACTTTATCGCGACCCCCCAAAGAAATACATTATTGTGATTGTTAAAAGATACAATTCTAGAGTTTCTAGAGTTAATTTTTGCAATGACGTCACTCTTACTAGGACTAGAACTGAAACCATTTTACCGATAAAGATACAATTTGGTATCTAGGGTTTCAATAAGGCTCCCTAGGGTTGATTTTGGAATTAAATATCCAATCTTAAAATTAAGAGTGATTTACTGAGGGGCAAAAAGAGAAAACATTTATTTTCTACAAATTGGCCTTAGCGATTTTTATTAAAATTTGTATATAGGAATAGTTTAACATAAAAAACAAAATGGTGCATCTCATTTCCCCCATTAAAATTACTATAAGGGTACTCTACACAAGTGGAAAATTTCCAATTTTGATCATTCATATCCTATCAAATGTTTGCTATATGAAATAACTTATCATTGCAAAGTTGTATGACTCTTAAATATAAACAACTTTTATTTGAAATAATACTTTACAAAATCAATATTTACGGGGTTATAGACAAATATGTATTTTTTAAATCGAGTTTTGGAAAATGGGGAGTTGAAAATGTACAGAAAAAAATAATATGCGTATGCAACCTTGTAACGTAATATGCTCTTTTGTGAAATAGTATGTTTTTTTTCTTTGTGTTTCTAAAGTAATCTATTTTATTTTATTTTATTTCACATATCTTATGAGTTATAAGTATAATTTAAATAAAGGAGCGAGAAAGTCTAAGGAGTGCACCATAGCATTTATTTATTTTATGTACACAGGCTAATAAATACTTATTTCAAAGGGCTGGAATCAGTAAGAAAGTGTGGAGGAAATACGTCCGCATTAACACGTAAAGAGGATGGTACAGTCACAAGTATACATTACATTTGGGTGCTGACAGCTGACATTTAAACCTACACCTTCCCGTCACTGGTTAGTAAATCACTTGTGACCCTGCCTTATTCCACTGGACTACTTGTATGGAAGGTGTACAAATAAATCCTGTATTTATATATAAATTCTTCTATACATTAAAAGTAATATTTTCTTGTCTTGGATTTGGATGTCTTGTGCCTATTATTATGTATGTACAGTACAAGTAAATTGGTTTGCAAATTGTGCGCGAAGATGAAACAAAATATTTAAATACACCTTAGATAAAATCTACAAAATAAAAAGAATACACATTTTCTATCATTAATAGCTACGTCTTCCTCAGAAACTTATAATTTTAGTTATCACGCTTTTTGTTATTATTTTTTTCAAAGTCTAAAACTTAGCACTTACAAATATTTTAGATTTTAAAACGTTGATAAAAATAAATAACTTAAAAGCAGTTCCATTAGTGAGTGAGATAAAATAAAACTCCAGTCAACTATAACTATATTTTCTTTTAGTGGTTTTCGTAAATGTCAAAACATTCAATTTCTATTAATGTTTCTTTTTTTAACGGAATGTCCACTCTCTCATGTGAGGGCAATATGATTGGAATAAGATGCGTTATGTTATTTATTTCCGAAAATAGCCTATTTTTATTTGACCGATGACTAACTTAATATTTTAAACTATATAGACAGTTTAACCCACTTCATTAGTCGATTTGTATAAAGTGTCACTCTTACCGTAGACTACACTACCGATCAAGAGTAGATTTTGGTTCGAATCCCGGTTTGATATATTGAGGGCTGTTTTTAATAAATCGTTTTATACTCTCTATCCACACCAATTTGGGTACACTTCCTTTAAATTCAACCTCCACCAACCCTAACAAATTATCGTAAATAGTACAGACTAAATAACCCCAAAGGGTAGTAAGACAAGGTGCTAACAAAAAAAATTTGGCACCTTTCAAATGGGATATATGATTTATTTGATGGGTGGTTATAAAAACATAAAAGTAAATAGCTGTCACTATAGTTATTGTTTGATTCCCATAATGGCCGAAAAACTTATGATTGGTTAAGATTGAGGGTTTCCCTTTCAGAATAATGAATACATGTTCTTTGGGACTGGCTGCTGTGGCTGTTCTGAATTAAGTAATTTGGCAAGTCAAGTACTCCGAAAAGTGAAAGTTAAATACAATTAGTAAAATAAAATGAATAAAAGCATAAAGACAAATACTATTACATTTTTTAATTTCTCATCTAGAGATTGTATTGTAGTCCTGAAAAAAAATCACCCAGAGATTATGATGGATTTTGAGGTTTTATGTGTAGCGAACCCAAACAATTGGGTTTTACAATTTTGTCTGTCATTATGTTTGTTTGTCTCTTTTACTTTACCTGGGGCTACAGCCGAAATAGTCTATTAGATATTTTTCAAACTTGATATTTATATGTTATATGGTCCCACCTCAAGGATTTTTAAAATAAAATTTTGATTCTAACCTTCAAATTAAGGTTAATTTACTAATAGCTTGATTTTTGAAAATTTGAAATTTTCCGAAATATCTTTTACGGTTTTGTTTAAACTTTATATATTGGGAGTGTTTGATATGAAAAATAACACTGTATACTTGTTTTTACACGAAATTTTAGTTTAAGGGTAGTTTAAAAAAATTTCAAAGGTCTTTGTTTCAAATAAGTACTTAGAGAGTGTTTAACATGGTAAATTAGAATCTATTTTTGCTGACATAAATAAAATTAATTTTAGGTTAGTTTACTAAAATCCTATGAGAAAGTAAGTACGATTAATTTATTTTCTACCTAATTTATCTAGTTTAAATACTAAAACAGTTACAATAATAATGTCAAGGAAGTGCCGTTGAACGAATATTAGAATTGAGTGTAGAAACACAGTTACAAGATGGGGGATGATAAAGAGAAAAGAGGAGCTACGATCATTGGCTCGAATTGGATGTGTTAACTATTCGTAAACACCAACACCTTTACCCACCATGACCTCTGTATCGATGTTAGGTTTAAATATTTATTTATATTCCTTGGACCACTAGCTGAAGAATTTATGTTAAAACCTTTGTTTGTTTAGTGACAGTTAAAAAAACGAGAATACATAAAGAATTTACCTAATATTTCCACATTCCACAAAGATAACTTTTACTCAGTGACTTTTTAAGGGGATACATTTATATGTAAATAAGTACAAGAACCAGTAATAAATGTTTGCTTTTGCAAGAAGTTTATTGAACAGTGTAATTAAAAAAGCTGTGGCTATATTACTTTTTTTTTTGTTATATCGTTATTCGCATTTGAATACTCATCCAGGCTAACCACTTATTTCCTTAATGAGGTAAACACGAGGGAGGTATACATTTAGAAAAAATGTGCCCAGATTTACGTGCCAGGGAAGTGAGAAACTAATGTGGGGGGAAAAAACACTTTGGGAAATTTGGCTGGGATTTGAGCTCATGACCTTCCCCATCGTCGGCAAACGAGACAAGAGTTCCAGAATCTGTGAAGTAGTGGATCTGGAATGGGGTAAAGCTTAGCCTCGTGAGGACAAATGAGGAGCTACATGAACAAATAAGTAGCAGCTCCGATTTATAAAACTAAGATTAACGGCATGAGGGCATGTTGTGTTGACCACAAAACACCCTCTATCTGCAAATG
Organism: Timema poppense; assembly: GCA_902141375.1. Classification (NCBI taxonomy): domain Eukaryota; kingdom Metazoa; phylum Arthropoda; class Insecta; order Phasmatodea; family Timematidae; genus Timema; species Timema poppense. The sequence goes on from CABFOV010002182.1 coordinate 16,834, forward strand.
TTGGCACTATAATCGCTAACCGTGGCGGCCGTTCGGTTGGTATGGTTCGCTTGCAGGCTCACACCATAGAGTTTTTCAAAATAAAGTGTATCATCAAATTCCTATTTTCTAACTAATGACTAGTATAAACAAACTGTTGAGATAACTATGTGTATTAATTAAACTAAACGTATTTAATGAAGCATTACTATATTTACTCTGCCCAAATATATTTTGTTGTAAAAGTTGAATAAATAGGGGCATAACTTGCATTCCCTTCCATGCACCCTAAAAGAGTCAACTTATCTATCTTGGGAAACCATTTGATAAAAAATACCCTACTGGGATTCACACCACAACCTATCGGTCCTTAGCAGTCCTGTCTATTGCGAGAGTAGAAAGATGCCTTAGACCATGCGGTCGCCGAAACAAGTGGAAGATAAGTTAATCAAGAAGACATGACAACTTAGGTGTGAGTAAATTATTAAAATACCGCCAATGTGGTAAGACATGAAACTCAACTCCATAGGTGTGAAGATGGTGAGTGAAAAGGGTATTATAGTGAGTGAAGGTAGAGAAAATTAATATTATTTTTTTTTTTTATATATTTTTGGGGAGGAATGAGTTGGGGTATGAAATATTATTTGATGTGACCATAGAAAAACATATTTGCTACAAACTCTACATCTATTCTACGCTGTAACGATAAGATAAAACAAATTAAACTGTAAGGATTATTTTTTTATACATTCTCGTACGATAAAGGACATAAGTCTAGTTACTTACCCCAATATAAAAGTCAACTGCCATTCACTACAAATGGTCGGTGCATGTGTACATTCAATTTGGCCAAAGGTTTTATGTCTTACCTCACCATAAGTACAATACAATAAGGTTTTAAATAGTTAAATATGATAGCTTGAAGTACTCTCATAATGATTGGAGCTTTTTGCTTTGTCTCAGGCACAAGGTGATACAATTCTTTAGGGGCTAGAAGCTAAATCAACTTTACTTTACCTACATCAGTATTAGCATAGTTTTGTTGTTTTAGACTAAATGATTTCATTTTTGAAAAACATGATGAAAATAGTAATAAGGAAGCAGTTAAACTACGATTATAGAATTCAATGTAAAATATTATTTATGATAAAGATATTAAGAAAATTATTTGTTAAATATAACACTTTTATTGAATCTATCTGTAAAGATTATTTAAAGTGGATATTGTCAATTCAACATATAAGATTAGATATAACATAAAATTAAAAACACATTAAAATGTGAGTCACATAATCTCTTTACGGAATTGAAGGTAAATTTCCTTTAAAATATATCTTTATCATCCCTACTTCATTGGTGTGAAATTGCAAATAGTCCCCTAAAGGGTGGATGCGGAACTTTACCTTTTTAAAGGCTACTATAACAAAAATAAAAACTATTAATGGATCAATGAATATATGAACAATGGCAGCAAAGAAATACATCGCCAGTTTCAAACAATGTATTTTTTATCCATCCTGAAAAACAATTTCTAGAACGCGTTATTACATAAAAGTTTCTGCTGTTTTATTTTTTTAGAAGCACTCTAAAAAAGTTAAATAAAACGTTGATCGCGATTACCTTCGTTCTTTCTAGGAACTAAATCAGCTTATCATTTGTTAAAGGCAGGAGAGGAATTAATTGATGGGTTGAAAAACACATTTAAGAAAATGAAAAGCCTGGCGTCTCCTTGAATCCAATAAAAACACAAAATTATTTAAGATATTAACTTTTATTGTGTAAATAATCTTTCATTTACTTCTTCAATTATATATTAGGCAATTAAAACCTTTTTAATTTAGTTTAATGATTGCAAATATCTGCTTCACTTTGTGTTTTAAAGAAAATAATGTTTTATAGTTCTTTTAAAATGTACTAGGAAAGTTAACGCCAAAAATATTATAAAATTAGTTACAATAAAGCAAGACAAGTTCTCTTTTCACATTCACATATTGACTATAGAGCTTGGTGGTTGAATGTGTCACTAAAGTCAGAGATGGTGGTCCTCGGACAGGCATTGGTCTGTCCTAGAATAACCTTTTAAAATAAAGTTAAGGAATATAATTTTTTTAAAGCCTTCCATGTGGCTTAACACACATTTTTAATCACATTTTTTACATCCATTTTTTTCCAACCTGTGGCCTGGGTCAGTTTATATATTCAAGCTATATATTTTCCACTACTGTCTTTGCTTTTGTTTTTTCTTTGCGTCGTAGCTTCATATGCCTTATAATCTAACTTAAGACTAGGATAGGCACAACATCCAGTCTCCAGCCATTATTGTATCAATTTGAAAAGATAAACACATATTTTCATTAATGATAAATTTCTGGCCATGCCAGGAATGGAACCCGGGTTTCTTAGCTCGGTAGTCAGGCCCGCTATCTACTGAGCTAAGGTGTTGTACCCATTTTCATATAAGGTGTTTTTAATCACGTAATTTCGATGAAAGAGTTCAACAATGGATCCGATTCTTACTGTTAAGTAAGTATTCGAAAAAAGGTGAGAATACAAGACGGTTGATCATATATACATAGATTTTAAGAAGGCCGGTGATTCAGTAATAAGAAACAAATTATATGAAAATTTATTTAGGTTTGGGATATCTAAGAAGCTTGCCCAGCTAATTCAGGTAGGTATGTTTGACTGATAAGCCTGGCAGTTGGATGTCCCTTTTGAAATACAAGTTTATGCATTTTCCCCATTACTTTGTAATCTAGCCTTAGAGTATGCTACTAGGGTGATGCAAGAGAGTAGGGAAGTGTTGACATTAAACGGTGCAACGCATCTACTAGGATACGCAGATGGTTTAGCTTTGTTGAGCAATAGTAAGGAAGCTGTTGCAAGAAATACAAACATTTTACAAGAGAATAGTAAGGAAATAGGTTCAGAAGTGAACGCTGGCAATATTAATTATATGATCAGTTAATCACACAAAGAACACATATTGAGGACGATAAATTAGAGATTACTTCGAACAACATATCCTTTGATAGGGTTAACGAGTTTAAATATTTAGGGACAATTTTAACTATATTAAATTGGAACTTAGGAGGAGAATATAGTTTGGATATATATCCATTGGTCAGTAAGCTGTTGACATCTCACGGTTGCCAAGAAATGTAAAACAAAGAATATACAAAACAATAACAGTACCTGTTGTTCTCTATGATAGTGAAACGTGGTCTCTTACCTTTCATGACTAAAACAAATATAGGGTATTAGAAAACAATGTGCTCTGAAAGATATTTGGACCAAAACGGGATGAGAACACTGGGGAGTGGAGAAGGTTACATAATTATGAGTTGCATACTCTGTATGTAATAATCACAAGAAATTGTTAGCATGGTCAAGTCTCGTACATTACGGTGGGCAGGACATGCAGCGTGAATGAGATAATCTAGAACCTTGTTCAGGGTATTGAATGGTAAACCCAATGGGAAAAGAGAATTGGGAAGACCCAGATGAGATGGGAGGGTAACAATAAAATGGACCTGAAAGAGATAGGGTGATAGGGACTGGATAGAACTAGCTCAAGATAGAGTTAGGTGGCATACTTTTGTAAGTGCGGCAATGAACTTACGAGATCCTAATGCCATAGAATAAGTAATTAATCACGCAATAATATTTTATTTACTTGTTTTCTCACCATCACGCAATAAAGGGAAACTATAGTGGAATCACGGCCGAAAAGTGAGTTTAGAAAAAAAAAAAAATAAAATGGACCTGAAAGAGGTAAGGTGTTTAACAGGGGGACTGGATAAAACTAGCTCAAGATAGAGTTAGGTAGCATACTTTTGTAAGTGCGGAAATGAACTTACGAGATCCTAATGCCATAGAATAAGTAATGAATCACGTAATAATATTTCATTTACTTGTTTTCTCACCATAACTCAATAAAGGGTAGTTATAGTGGAATCACGGCTTAAAAGTAAGTTTAGAAAAAAAAGGTGTTAGCCAGAAAAAATGTGTTTCCCTTTAGTCATATATATATGATCTGGGGTTGTCCCTTTTGACAGATAACATTGATTCTGATATATATATGACCTGGCGTATGACTATATAAAAGCAGATTAGTCATGTTTGTTACTTTTCAAATACTTAGCTGAGTATGTCACTTTAACTATAAATATTGGATTATTAACTTATTATGACCTACTTTGTTGCTCGAATGGTAAGTACTGGACTGCCAATGTCGGGGAGATCAGTGTTAGGATCTGATTTTGATGTACTGATTGTTGTTTTATTAAGTGTTTTCCACTCTCTATCCGCTCAAATGAGGTTACACTCCATCTAAACTCAACCTTACATGTCCCTAACCCATTAGCGTAATTATTTCAAATCTGTCAACCCAGATGGGTTGTGTTTACACCGTCAAGTGCGTCACTCACGCCATAGATTGGTGATATCGGTCAGATATACTGAGCGGTGCACACGAATTGTAAAACAGCTCATCCAAGCTCGGTAATACCCTCACACGAACTGCGGGGTGAACATTAAATTCATAATGACTTGTTCAAATTGGAACACGGGGGTTAGGTTAGGTTAGGTTAGGTTAGGTTGGATTAGGTTAAATTAGGTTAGGTTAAGTTAGGTTAGATAAGGTTAAGTTAGGTTAGTGGTTAGGAGTTGAATAGGATTACAAGTTGTTCCACAATTTGTGTGGAGCAGCTGACAGGCATACCTTTTACCACAATTTGAGTGTGTCCATACTGAGGGTGTATATTACTCAATGGATTTCCACTCTCCCTCCATACAAATAAATGAAAGCTTCCTCTAAATTCATCCTTACTCGTTCCCACCCCATTAGTGATTAAGTTATATCCAAATAGCTTGCACTGGTAATAAGATGAGTGAAAGAAACCCACTCATTTTCAATTAAACTCTTTCCATGACCGACCCAACGTTTCTTCTTGTTGAACTCTTCTTAATCTTGAGTGAGATTTTTTCAAGGTTTTTTTTTACCTTGAGGATCTAAAATTCGACACACAGCAAATAGTTTTAGTCTTAATTTGCGAACATATTTTTTGTTGACTTGTCAGACTTCTATATTTAAAATGAAATTGAGCTAATGTTGTAGAGAAGATTGTTTTAATATGTATCATGAAAGGCAAATGCGTACAGTATAAGAGGAAGTTCCTTCAACTATATGACTTTTAAAAGTTGAGTAAACGCAAATGACCTTTGAGTTAACTCGTCTCAACCGACCATTGACAGCCGTTCATTAAAAGAAACAAGTTAATTTGCCTAAGTGGAAGTGAGTAGTTGTGATAAGCTGGCTATGAATCATTGAAGCAATTCCTTAATCGGGTTTTTGGCGAGTATTTTCTAAACACAAGAACCAATATAATTACAAGACATACAAACCTAAGTGGGAAACATTTATAGTATTGCTGCTGTTTACTAAAATTTAACAAAATTTTATAAAACGCTAGTGAACCGACTATTTGTGCATATAAAAATCAAAAGGTGGGGGCCAATCAATGTTAAAGAAATAATTGTATTTTTATAAATATATCACGCCTCAGAGTTTTACGAATATAAAGACAAACACGCCTTAATGCTTTGTATTTAGTTCCTCATTAATCAGGCTAACACTGACTTGGGTGGATGGGGAGAAGTACAGAGGAAGGGGGATCTTTTGGGGTCCCAACACACCATTCTTTCCTCAAATATTATTAATAATATATTTTTGTATATCTCCTTAATGCTTAGTTAACTATTCTTGTAAAATAATTATATCACAATTATAATCCCAAGTAAGTTTGAAACAAATTTAAATTACTTCAAGAGGAATTTATTGTGTTTTTTTGTTGTTGCCATTTTTTGTTGGAGAACTTTACTTTGAGTTACGGAAAGAAAATCACCCTCAAATAAATCTGGATAAAACCTTGAATCACTTATACAGCCTACATGATATATTTTAAAACATTCTTCTGTTCAAGGATTCAAACCCTGACACAACAGACCTTGTTCACAACACCTTTATCTTAAACTATTAAAGGGAAAGAAGTTAAATCTACATGCATTCCATGCTTCCAAAAACTACCCGTGACGATAATAATTGTGTGCATTGTTCTTGTCCTGTCCGACTCACTGGTGGCGGTGAGATCAGATATATAACCTCATTCAAGTCGGGTGTACTAAAATGTTTTTTCTAATAGTTTTCTAATCTATTTCCATGAAAATGCGGGTGAACTTTATATAAACTATACCTTCATCACCCTATCACATTAGTGTAGATTTGTAAATATTCCTGGTTGATAAGAAATGTGGTGTACGTAAAAATCGAAACCAAATTAATTTTTTTTATTTATGCTTTTGTGAAACACGTATCTTACTGGTACATAAATGTATTGCATTGTATTCTTCACATTCGGACAATTGAAACTGATTTGAAATTGTATTTATTATGTTTTACTAGAAAGTAATTGACTTGTATGCACCATTTATTAATATGGTTTGGTTAAGGTATGATATGATCTTATTTTTTTTGTATAAAATAGGCTATAGTTGGACCTTTGTAGTAAATACCTCTAAAAAATAAATGAATGTGATTAACAACTGCTAGCCACCGAAAAATACTTTTATTTAAAAAAAATTGCTTGGTTTGGTATTCAGACTTGTGAACCTTGGGCCTAACACAAAATAGGTTATTCAGAAACGGGTTAGAAGAGCATTTGCGCGTTGAGTCGAAGGTCAAAGGTTCGAATTCTTACCTGGGTGCATTTTTTAGTTAAGTAACGTTTCAGCTTGTTATAGGCTTTCCAAATAAACTATAATATATTGTGTAAAGGTTCTATATTTTTATCTTACAGTTGTGAAAATTGATATAAAAAATGGGACATGAGAGAAGATTTAGTAAATTTTCTAATCGATTCTTCCAAAATGGTAGTACGATTAAGTTCTGACAATTATACATTAATTAAATCCGCCTAGGCATGCATTGAAATTCTGACTGTGAATTGAGCCTTAGGTGCACAAGTGATGGAAACTATTTTTTGTACATAATATTAAACTTGGACCGTGTTGTGGGTTTCCCAAATAATTTTTTTTTTGCATCTGAAGAGCTTGTGAAAATCTCCGATGTAGTCCAGATAACAGTACCGTTTCAAGGGATCTCGGTAGTTTCAGAGGGTAAAAGACGTGGTTTTATCTGTCATCTGGGTAATAGCCTTCCTTGGTTGCTTACGTGCCGGCAATAACAACAAACGTTACGGAATACGTTTAGAAAGAGGCTGCCATGTAGAGTGGCTTAGGAAATAAGAATATTGCTTGAAGCATGTTCAGCAGTTGCGTGGCTTTGGAAGAGAGTAAGCAAGATTACCTGCTAGTGATTAGCTCGTCTGACCCCAGACCCGAGATGTCAGAGTTCGTTCCCGAACAAGTACATTAGGGTGACAAAGTCGCCTGATATGGACACGTGGATGGATGTATATACTTAACCTATACCGATAGTTTTCTTATGATTACAATATTTTTTTTACTTGAGACTTTGATCTCGATGTTTTTACTCGCTAGTGATTAAACCCCGGTATCAGATTAGTATAAAAAGAAACAACAATTCTAGTTTATATATTATCTATCTGGAATGTAATATTTTAAAGCTGGACAGCTTAGTGGCAAGTTTAAGAGTTTCTGGTACCTCATAAGAAAATGAGCTACACAAAGGACGAGGCTTGTATTAAAATATTGTGATTGATTATTTTGTTAGTAATTTAATATATGATATAAGAAAAATGCTATTATATTTCAAAAAGTATAGTAGGGACTAGGCAGGTACATTATGTTTTCCGGAAGTCTTAGCTTGATGAATTACACTACTACCTTATCTTTTAAGCTATACCATAGTGGAATAATCCAAGGTAAGCTTGCTATCTTACAGAGTAAATGATGATAATTGGATAGCATTTCCCACTTATTGTTTAGATAGCAATACCTCCTGTTATTGATAGTTTTCTCTCGATGCCACGTCTACGGCTCCACGTTTGTGTGAAATACTGGTGAGATTCTTTGAAGCCGCGACCTAAAGTCGACCACTCTATCAATCAAGTAGCTTTCGATAGGCACGTGTACTTACGGTGACCATAATATTTTTTAGAAAAAACAGGACATTAAAATATATCACATATACAAGTAGTATGATTTGAGGCCATACTGTGCGACGTGAGTGTATAACGTATGTATAGAGTAGATAGAATAAAAATAATAGAGAGAGGAAAAGAAAAATAGTTTAAAGATAAAAATACTTATTAAAATTAGTTTTTGAATACTAGTTTAAGAGAGCGAGTTACATAAAGTCAAATTTATATACATCAAGTATTAGATTGGAATGGCCTTTTTGCAAATAAAACTTGTGTATAAAACTGTTAAAAAAAATAATTTGCAAAAATAAATATTTTAGGCCTAATCACGTATACAAAATACTTGGTAAATAGAACTACAATACTTTAAAAAATACAATAAAGAAAATTTGAATTTTAAAATAACAATTTAGGAACGAATAGTGCCAAATTTTGCTTTATAATAATAACAATATTCATATTTATCTGAGCTATGAATTGCTTTTAGAAGCTTTTCTTTTTTATATTCCAGGTATTGGAACATTTTTATACAGGTTTCGTCAAAATTGGTGTTGGCCTGCATCACAGCCTTCAATGTCCCAATACTCAACTGTGGTTTTTTAACTATCCCAGTAGTATTTATTTTAGAAAAAATTCTCTCAACTGAAGCACTCGTGGCAGACAGGCAAAGTATATAATCACATAATCACTGCAGGTTTTTTAGAGGTTGAAGCTTGTTGTTCATAAAAGTAAACGCTTTCAACCACCTGGTTTGAAAAGGAATTTTACCCTAATTCCACCTAGGAATTTTGAACCCAGCTATAAAGTTTTTTAATGCTGTAATTTCTTCAAAAATTCCATCTTCATCCATAGTAATAGCCAATGGCATCTTTGAAAGCCTCATACGAATCCAGCACCTTCCCCCACGTAACTTGCTTATGTAATCTTACCCATTCAAAAAGTTTTAACTGTTGCAGATAGCAGTCCATTTTTCCAAATATGCAATTCAACCCGAGTAGAAAGCCTTAGCTTCTGTAGAAAAATCACTTTTGTAATTCACCTCGCTGACTGTTCAGAAGCTGCTACGACAGTTTCTTACTTTCACTGGCAAGAATACAGAATTTTCCCTGCTTTTCAATTTCTCAAGCAGCTCAAAATATTCTTATGTGGTATCAGTTGCACACTTATATCACCTTCAATATATAAAATTGCCTCGTGAAATAGAAAGCTAGCATTTAGAACAAACCACAACCATGCTTCACCCACAGGGTTTTCAAACAAAATGTTTCAATATTGTTGGGAAAGAAGAAGTTAGGAAATACTCCATCAAAGGGTAATACATTAAAAGAATACGCTCCACAGCTGGTATCAAACAGAGGAATAGAGTTTTTGAAAAATTTAGCATCATCTTGTACTCCATTTCGACAGATTCACAAAAAGTTTATAATGTACTTACATGGACAATGTGGATATAAAAATGTTTGTAGATCTTGACAACTACTACTTCAATGTCAATCGGTAACAAGTCTTTATTTTCAGTACAGTTGTTTATCACATGTGCAACACAGCCTACGACAATCACAGCTTTTGCACAAGAGTTGTTGAGGTTCCTAAACAGGTTTGTTTTCCCCCTTCGATTAGGGCCTCCAAAATTAGTGTTGTTATTGTCTGCAGGAAGACCAACACACTTTTCCACTAAATTTAATGAAAACAAGGCAGAGTAAACGTATCTGTGAGGCTGCTCAGATGTTTCCCCAGGAAGGTCATTCAGTTCCAGAAGCTTGACTTTTACTCTCTGGATACAGCCAAAGTAGCGTACAATCAACAGCACTATCATAATGTTATGGTGATCGGAAGAATCAATCATAACGCTGGAATAATATGCTGTTCCTAAATTAATATTGCATCTCTCCTGGGCCTCCTTCACAAAAATGTTTTCCACAATTGCTTCTGTTTTAGTGCGGGCTGAGAACTTCGGTTCAAACATACCTGCTCCCAACTTCAACGTACAGTCAAGGGAACGAAAACTCTGCATAATATGTTTAATTGTTTGTTATGCATAAGTACCCTCTTTGGCAGCTAAAAGAAAATTTTCATAAGTTAATACTTTTTTAAAAATGCACTTGCTTACCGTATTACTTGATGTGGCTGCATTTACTGCTAGTAAGTGTTTGCGTTGCTTCAAATGCCTCACAATGCTTGTGCGACCACTATTGCTATGCATAAGTACCCTCTTTGGCAGCCAAAAGAAAATTTTCAGAAGTTAATACTTTTATTTTAAAAGCACTTGCTTACCGTATTACTTGATGTGGCTGCATTTACTGCTAAAGTGTTAGCGTTGCTTAAAATTCCTTACAATGCTTGTGCGACCATTTTTGCTTAGGTCAACTTCACCTCTACACAGCTTACAAATATTAATGTGAGGGTTATCACTGTTTTTTAGTTTGATGAAAGGGTATTCTGTTTGCAAAGAAGAATTAAATGAACACTTTCTGCGTAGTTGCCCTATCTCACAGGACTTTGGTATACTAGGTTTTAATATTGTTTAAAAACTAATAAAACAACCACATTACAACACTCACACTCACAGACTTGGCGAGACAACTAAAGACAAAGAAAACAAATGAAAACCGAAAAAAGGGCACGGATAAGAAATTATAAACGGTAGGCTAGGTGGTAGGTATCATCACACAGAGCTAAGAAAGGAGTATTTGCCAAATGCTCAAGGATAATGTTCCTTAAGCTAGCGCTGTTCAATTCAAAATATTATTTTCGCTTACTTCAAAATGAAGTATTTTTGCAGGTTCTTGGTTTAAAAAAACAGTACCTTTTGGTGTACTATCGCATGTTATGTAGGACAGCAGGACCTCACCCCAAAAAACAGTACTGTCCTGCAAAAAACAGGACGTATGGTCACCGTAGTTATAAAGAATAATCCACTATTCAGAGGCGTCCGTTAAGAAAGATCTGTGTTACCTCTACGTTCTAGACGTTCTCAATGTATGATCCGTCTGGACTATTCACATTCTTACGCAAATGGAATAAGGACGGGGAAGGGGGAGTATTTGAATTAGATGTTTCCGCCTTCGAGTAGAAGTAGAGTTAGGAGACATTCGGAATAAATCATCTCTGTACATCCTATCGAGATTCGAGCCCCTATCTTCTCGTCACCAACTAACCAGATTAAACGAGACTGACGCCTTGGTATACGTGCCATTGAAACGGGTGCTGATATCAGTTGGTTCAGAAAGTACGCTTCAAATAAGTACTACCAGTAAAAATAAATGGTACGGTGAATTACACAGACTTTCTCTCGCTTTTATTTGTGGAACGAAATAATATCCATTGTTGCATAGTTATACATTGTTACTCCACCAAACAGCATTTCAATATATTTATAAGCTATAGCTAAGTTTTATAAAAATATATATATTTTAAATACAAGAAAAGAGAAAAATTCAATTTAATGAAAAAGAGGAAAACTACAATTTTGTTTGTATTTTTTCCCAAGCAGCACACGTCTTACTACCCGTTCGGATTATATGCTTATGTAGTCATTACGATAGTGGTTTTAGGGATTAGGAAGATTGTATTTATAGGAAGTCTACCCAAATTTACGTGAAGGGAGAGTATAAAACCATTCTCAATACACACGACCGAGATACTAGCCTCAATCTCCCCGTCCTCTGCAGTCTAGTCTACCACGAGAGTAGCGCCTTAGACCATGCGGTCACCGAAGCGGCCGTGTGTAATTTTAAACAGTGCCTAGATATAAAACTCAATTATATGACAAGATTCGTCATCAGCAATCTGGTATGTTTGCGAGCCTGACGCCTTAGACCATATGACTACTTTTATTTCTTGCACCATGATCCACCCGAGCTATATGCTTATTTACACTTGTGGGGTATTTTTATAGGGTACAGATTTAAGTCAACTCTAAGAGTCAATACTTTGTTCCAGTTGATAATCAACTATATCGCGTAGTGTCGTTGTGATAATTGTAATAACGTTAACGTGCCATCTAGGCTATTCGACAACAAAATGAACAGATTTCTTTGTACAGTACACATAGTGCGGACAATTTAGTTTAGACGGTCCCCTCATAGCGTCTAACAAGTTTGTCTATTAAAGTGGTCAGAACTACAACTATTCGATTTAAATAGTTTGACTTATGATTTTCCCTGATAGCAAATGCACTAACATTAACATTGTAAATTCATTTAAGAGGTTCACTTGCTGATTTTTATTTTCTTAGATGTGAGTCGATATAATAATCCACGCGCCATATTGGTAAAAAGAACTTCGAGATGTTATAGTTCAAGTAGGTAGACCCTCACGAGTTCAATTTGTGTGGTTTGGGTTTCGAAATGGAAAACTCCAGGAGTGGAAGAACTCCGTATACAAAATCTATTAAAGAATACGCCTCCTATAGATACAAAGAAATGTTTGGATGGATTTCATTTAAGTTATATACTTATTATTTTAACCATGGAAGGTTCTTGGCATATGCGAGTGACGCGTCCGCAGGGGGCCCCGAAGCTAGAATTAAAATAAAGAAATAGTTTAAATTAATAAATAAGCAGATATAAAAAATTTGAGAGCAGTAATATGAAATTGATTACAACAGCATCAAATGTTCGATTAATGTCTGCCATTTTTTTCCCTCCTTTCCCCAGACTATATCGCTCATCACCCCTCCTTTCCTGAGCCACGTTGCTCGTCTCTCCTCTCCTGAGGCCATGTCGCTCGTCTCTCTCCCTCTCATGAGGCCACGTTGCTCGTCTCTCCTCCTCTCATGAGGCCACGTTGCTCGTCTCTCTCCCTCTCTTGAGGACACGTTGCTCGTCTCTCTCCCTCTCCAGAGGCAATGTCGCTCGTCTCTCCTGAGGCTCCGTTGCTCGTCTCTCCTCCTCTCATGAGGCCACGTTGCTCGTCACTCTCCCTCTCCTGAGGCCATGTCGCTCGTCTCTCCTGAGGCTATGTTGCTCGTCTCTCTCCCTCTCATGAGGCCACGTTGCTCGTCTCTCTCCCTCTCCTGAGGCCATGTAGCTCGTCTCTCTCCCTCTCATGAGGCCACGTTGCTCGTCTCTCTCCCTCTCATGAGGCCACGTTGCTCGTCTCTCCTCCTCTCTTGAAAACACGTTGCTGGTCTCTCCTCCTCTCCTGAAAACACGTTGCTCGTCTCTCCTCCTTTCCTGAGGCCACGTTGCTCGTCTCTCTCCCTCTCCTGGGGCCATGTCGCTCGTCTCTCCTGAGGCTACGTTGCTCGTCTCTCCTGAGGCCACGCTGCTCGTCTCTCTCCCTCTCATGAGGCCACGCTGCTCGTCTCTCCTCCTCTCATGAGGCCACGTCGCTCGTCTCTCCTGAGGCCACGCTGCTCGTCTCTCTCCCTCTCATGAGGCTACGCTGGTCGTCTCTCTCCCTCTCATGAGGCCACGCTGCTCGTCTCTCCTCCTCTCCTGAGGCCACGTCGCTCGTCTCTCCTGAGGCCACGCTGCTCGTCTCTCCTCCTCTCCTGAGGCCACGTTGCTCGTCTCTCCTCCTCTCCTGAGGCCACGCTGCTCGTCTCTCCTCCTCTCCTGAGGCCACGCTGCTCGTCTCTCCTCCTCTCCTGAGGCCACGCTGCTCGTCTCTCCTCCTCTCCTGAGGCCACGCTGCTCGTCTCTCCTCCTCTCCTGAGGCCACGCTGCTCGTCTCTCCTCCTCTCCTGAGGCCACGCTGCTCGTCTCTCCTCCTCTCCTGAGGCCACGCTGCTCGTCTCTCCTCCTCTCCTGAGGCCACGCTGCTCGTCTCTCCTCCTCTCCTGAGGCCACGCTGCTCGTCTCTCCTCCTCTCCTGAGGCCACGCTGCTCGTCTCTCCTCCTCTCCTGAGGCCACGCTGCTCGTCTCTCCTCCTCTCCTGAGGCCACGCTGCTCGTCTCTCCTCCTCTCCTGAGGCCACGCTGCTCGTCTCTCCTCCTCTCCTGAGGCCACGCTGCTCGTCTCTCCTCCTCTCCTGAGGCCACGCTGCTCGTCTCTCCTCCTCTCCTGAGGCCACGCTGCTCGTCTCTCCTCCTCTCCTGAGGCCACGCTGCTCGTCTCTCCTCCTCTCCTGAGGCCACGCTGCTCGTCTCTCCTCCTCTCCTGAGGCCACGCTGCTCGTCTCTCCTCCTCTCCTGAGGCCACGCTGCTCGTCTCTCCCCCTCTCCTGAGGCCACGCTGCTCGTCTCTCCTCCTCTCCTGAGGCCACGCTGCTCGTCTCTCCTCCTCTCCTGAGGCCACGCTGCTCGTCTCTCCTCCTCTCCTGAGGCCACGCTGCTCGTCTCTCCTCCTCTCCTGAGGCCACGCTGCTCGTCTCTCCTCCTCTCCTGAGGCCACGCTGCTCGTCTCTCCTCCTCTCCTGAGGCCACGCTGCTCGTCTCTCCTCCTCTCCTGAGGCCACGCTGCTCGTCTCTCCTCCTCTCCTGAGGCCACGCTGCTCGTCTCTCCTCCTCTCCTGAGGCCACGCTGCTCGTCTCTCCTCCTCTCCTGAGGCCACGCTGCTCGTCTCTCCTCCTCTCCTGAGGCCACGCTGCTCGTCTCTCCTCCTCTCCTGAGGCCACGCTGCTCGTCTCTCCTCCTCTCCTGAGGCCACGCTGCTCGTCTCTCCTCCTCTCCTGAGGACACGTTGCTGGTCTCTCCTCTCCTGAGGCCATGTCGCTCGTCTCTCCTGAGGCTCCGTTGCTCGTCTCTCCTCCTCTCTTGAGGACACGTTGCTAGTCTCTGCTCCCTTCCTGAGGACACATTGCTGGTCTCTGCTCCCTTTCTGAGGTCCCGTTACTCGTCTCTCCTCCTCTTATGAGGCCACGTTACGCGTCTCTCTCTATAAAATATTATTGAGTGTAGTGTTGTAACATGATCGTCTATTAAAATCAGTTCCGCGCGTTACTCGTGTCTACCTTTATTTTTTCGTGTTAATTGTGCGACAAGTTTTGAATATTAAGAAAAATCACGGATTATTCAACATGATGATCAGGGACTATGATTCATTGGTACCCGCATCGGTACACCTGTAGAAGCAGGGGCGGCTCGAGGGGGCGCCAAACAGTACTAAACCTAGCCTAACGTAGCATGGGTGTGATATAAAAATAATCCACCAAACCTAGAAACTTCAAGGCCATCATAACCTAGGCGTAGTAGTGGAGTTACAATCCTTCACTTTTTGATACTAACATGAAATTTTACATATTAGTATAATTTTATGGAGATTAAATTAAAATTTAGTGCCACTCTCAAAAAGTTATTTTACTCTTGCCATCTTGAAAATGTGGCATACTAAAACAGTTTGTTTTTGCAATTATAACGTAAACCATTTATAGTCAGTGGGTTTGTTAAACTTATGAAAGATATCATTGTATACAAAATAATGTTAGGTTTGGGCATTATTTTCATAGTTTCAGCGTCTAATCGCCTTGGGAAATGTAGAACTGATAGCTAACAGAATATTTGAAGAACGGTCAAAAGAAAATTAAAAATACATTATTTTTGTCAACGTTTTGACTGCCAAAAGTGACAACAAATCATTTGGTTTGTCGAATGGATACATGAGAGTAGATCTGGTAGCTTTCAGTAGCTGTCAGTCATAGCCACTCCTATGGTGAATGGACTATATTATCCACCGGTCACATAGAAGATGCCAAAAAGCAGTCCCACCTGGGCACATAATTTATCTTGGGCCGCCCCTGTATAGGATATCAAGTACTAAACATCGGATGCACGCAAGGAAAGGACAACTCAGCTTTGTAGAATATTTTATTTGCTTAATACCAGTGACCGTAAGTTAATGATGCTACGTAATAGAAGATATTTTTCTTTTGAAAAATAGTGTTGGTTATATTGAAAATGAGATATTTTTATCTAATTACCCTCTTTATCCAAACTTACATTATGATAATGCCGTCTTAAGAGGGCGAACTACCCTTTTGAAATACAAGCTAAGCTCTAGACCAAAATATTTAAACAATCATCAGTTCAAATCACTTGTGGTTTTTAATTTCTCTTTAATTGTCGTTTTACAAAATAGCTTTGTGAACAAATTATTTAAAATTTTATTTTTATTCATCAATTAAAGTTTAAATTTCAAAATTTATATTAAATTTTAAACTAGGAAATTTAATTTGATTTATTCAATCCTAAAATAATACGTCAATCAATAATTTATTTTTAAATAATTATTTAAAAAGCACATGTCCATTTGATTTTCAAAATCATATAAGATATTTTTACCCTAATATATTTTTTGTTTAGTTGAAATATTATATAATTTCGTTATGTGATTGGACTGCTCTAATCTTTTATAAAAAAAATCTATGGGGCCCACATTCTACAGTTCGCAGGGGGCCCCAAATTACCTAGAACCAGCCCTGAGCCATAAACATAGGAAAGGAGTGTTACACCCTCTCTACGACTCGTTATTACCCCAACCATTATAAGGTAATAAAGGGAGAGGATATAAACTAACATACAAAAAAAGGAATCCGTAAAAATATGTAAATTAAACAAAGAGAAGTTTTATTCAATTAATGACAATAGCGCAGATAACAATAAATGGTCTCATTATATCATAATGAGATCTGTTGGAAATCATACTCGAAGTAAACAACTTTACAAATTTAAGTTGTGCAAGTATTTAAACATGATATCCATCACGAAATTGATAGACCAGTCTATATGAGACAATACTACAGGGTAATAATTTATATGTGATACAAAAATTATAAGGGCCTAAAGGGCACCTTGATATGGTTCCAAAGGTTTCGTAATGCGCAGAAAACGATATCTAATATATAAAGAAAATTAAATGTTGACGACTACATTACAGAGTTTACATAAACGTGAGAGATTGACTACCAGACATAAGCCAATCACCCACGGGACTACTCGATCTGACAGAAAATATGGGACACACAGTTCCCAAAATAAACAAACAAAACTGAGCTGTTCAAAAGGAACTTACGTTACAAAGTTATCCTAATTCAAGTTTCAAAAAAGTTACATCACTTTACGTTAATTCTAACCATATATTCAAATACGAAAAGTTACTTTTAAAAAAAACGGGAACACCCTACAATTCCAAACAAATAAATATAAATCTGACAACTTCTAATTATTACGTAACTGAAAATATTTACGAGAATAAGTACAAAAGTAATCGACTAGCGCCCGAGCGGCGACATTTATAAGATATAGTATTTTAAATTTAAATAGACGACCAAATAATAAATATAATAAATTTTGAAACAGAAACTTTTCATATTAGAAGATTATAGAAAAAAGTTAGAGTCCATAACTCCACTCGTCTAAGCGACGAATTTGATACATTTACAAGTCCTTCTCCTAGCCATTGCCCAGCTCCATGACAATGATCTGTCGTTGATCGTCGATCGTAGAATAGTCAGTCTTTACACACTAGCATAGCCATTATATAGGGATTTCATTGTTGTTATCGGGATACACAAACACACGCGGTGACGTCACGATGCCTGCAAAAAGCCATGTCGATGTCGATGAAAGTTGTTCTTGCTCCATTGGAATATAGTGAATATCTCCAATCATACGATGTTTCAAAGGAAGTTCCTCTAGTATCCGCCAGAGGTCGGAAAACATAGTTGTCTTCTAGTCGAAGTAGATAGTCCTTGGTTCATTTCACGCTCGTACAGCTGAAGTGCCGGGACGCGTTTGTAGATACACCGGCTTTTCCTGCTCCATTCGCCGGTCTTGGTTTACCGTGAGTCGTCCAGCCTAGCAGGTTTCTAAAGACAGCATATTCAAATGGTAAGTACGTGGATATAATATATTTTACATTGGTTTGGATCGAGTAGTGAAACATATTGTCCAGCATGGTTATATTATGTCTTCTTAGCCTACAAGAACTACAACAGCGAACAATACTATTGTAGGGATCCTAAGTTTAATTGATTTTATTGGGGCGGGTAGTATGAATTGAAGCGATACATCCATTAACGTTCGTAGTGGGCGTGGTCCCATTGGAACATTATACATCATAATGTTACAGGAGGGTTCAAACCTTCCTAGAAATGTTTTGAAGGATTTTAAGATACATCTTAAAGATGGCCTTGCATCAAACTTCAAACAAATCTTAGAGGCATTCCATTTTCAAAAATTTACCAGAGAAGGACCGCTACAAATAGATTCTAGAGGCATTAATTTTCAAAAAAATTCCAGGTAAATATCACTTTAAATGGTTTTAGAGGAATTCCAAATATAACATTTTTGAGAGCGGACCACTTTAAATAGATTCTAGAAATATAATTCATACAAACAATTCTGGTAGGCACTTCTTAAAATAACTTTTAGAGGAGTGAAAAAGTTCAAAAATTTACCAAAAGACTACTCCAAATAGCCTCTAGGAGTATCGACATTTCCAAAAAATTTCGAGGTAGCACTACCCTAAATATCTGTTAAAAGATTATAATTTTCAAAAATTATTCAAACAAGGACTACTATAAATAGCTTCTAAGAGTATCCAATTTTCTAACATTAAATGGGGAAAAAGAGGGTAAAAATTCCCTAAAAAATGTTTGTTACTTTCACGCATAAAGTTCCACCACTTCTGTATTAAATAACAATATTCTTATTTCTTAGGGTTCACTAGTAACTTTAAACATATTGTCATAAACTTACAATTTTAAAAACCCCTCTCTCCAAATTAAATTCTCACTGCACCCATGGTTATAACATCATAGCGTAACACTTTATTGGTTTTGATTACATCCCTCAAATTAAAGTTAATTTATTGGTGCATGATTTTTAAAATGTGAAATTGTTGGAATAGGACTACAGCGTTTTTGTTGAAAAAGGATAGGAAAGTTTTTACATTATAATAAGCTCGTTTAAAAAATATTGGAAATTATATGAGATAAGTTTACAAATATCCGATTATTAAAAAGTTGTTGTTTTAGAAAAATACCTATAGAGATTTGTTCCAAATTATATTTGAAAATTTATTTGTGTACTTGGAATACTTCGAGTTATTTATTTAACCCTAACTGATATTTGAAAATGTTGTCACAAACTATAATGTTTAATAAAAGGAAATGCCTAGTCATTCATTCATCAGCATTCTCCCTAATTCTAGGCCTGGAAAATATAATTTTTTCGTGAAGCTTCTTTATAATCCCTAGCTAAGAAACGGAGTTTTGAGAAATTTGACCCTTAAGGGGTGAAAAAAGGGTATGAAAGTTTTCGAATTTCACTGATATATATTTTGGACATAGTCTTAAAGTTTAAACTAAGGTGTCCTTTTAAAAATTGTGTTTTTCAAGTTTAGTCTCCTAGGAGGGTGGGGATGGATAGAAAGGTGTGTTATTCACTGACTCACTCATCACCGTATCTTCTCAACAGCTGGGGATGTGATTCACTGACATCACTCATCACCGTATCTTCTCAACAGCTGGGGATGGGAACTTACAATATTTAGTGGCAGGAAGTTAACGGAATTGCCCCATACAACTAGAAAAATCTAAAATTGATAAATTTCAAAATGGGGCTTCAATAATTAGAGGGGCCCTAGAATAAAATTAAAACTTTTTAGATGAGCTAGAAAATTAAAATTTGCCAAACAGGTAGAGAGACAACTCCAGATAACCTGATCAATCTTAAGATTTGACATTTTTAAGAGTAAATGGCTAAAAATGAGTTGTGGGTTTAAAAATTTTTAAAACTAATAGTTAACAACTATACTTCCCAGTGAGGTAGAAAACTGAAATATGGCAAGCAGGTAAAAATTACAAATACAAATAAATATTAAAGGCTTAAAATGTTAGATTTTAAATAGCGACTTTTGGAAACATATGAGGGCGAGGATGTGGTGGTCTTAACAGGCAAAAATCACTTTTACGTGTGATAGAAAACTTTAAACTTCAAATAGACTAATTTGAAATTTCTAGGTAGGGGCTATTTAATTGGAAAAGGGGGAGGGGTATTTTAATTTTCAAAAATAATAGTAGCAACTACTTTTCTATGTGGTATAAAACTTAAAATCGGCTTGAAAGTATAACGAACACTCCAAATAACCCTACAAGAGTTGAGATTTTAAATGGAGAAAAATAGGGTAGAGGTGGAAAGAGGGGAAAGTAAAAAAGAAGAAACCTCTTATCTGAGGCAGAAAATTTAAATTTGCAGGAATATAAAGTGATTACTCCGATCACAAAATGAATTTTAAATAGAAAAGAAAGGGGGATGGTGAAATGGGAGGTATCAAAATTTTCAAAATAAAAATAATTAATTAATTAATCCCGGGAAATAAAATAACTCAAAATTAATAAAGCTATTATAGAACACTAGTTTTTTTGTGTGGTCTTTACCACTTTTTAACCTTTATACTCCTTTTATTCTTAATATATTAGTTTTTGAACTTTTTTTATATCGTTTCTTTTTTCCTGATTACACTTTTTACCTTATTTTGTCTTATAAATTACTTTTTTAATTGATTTGATATAGTTTTTACACTTTTTGAGCTTGTTAAACGTTCAACAATAACTATTTCTCTTAGTCAAATCTGGGCACTTAATGTAAATTGTGCCCAAAAGAGTAAAAATGGTAAAAAGTAAACTTAATTAAATTAGGTTAAAATTCTATAAAAAGGGTCAAAGGAATCAAAAAGATTTAGAGGGTAAAAAGCACAAAATAGTAAGGGGAGATAGGGTTAAATAGATGCTTAACAGGGCAAAAAGTACAAAAAAGGATAAAAGGAGGAAAGGAATAATAAGGTAAAAATTGCCAAAAGGGCAAAAAGAATAAACGGCGTGAAATGGATCAAAAAGTCTAAAAGAGCAAATAGTGCTAAAAGGGTAAAAGCAAAGGACACACATTAAAGGAGAACTCATGTGCTACAAAAGCTTACCTCAGCTGTCGATCTTGTGTTCAACTTTTGTCTCCTCAAATAAGAGTATAATATAAAGTTCGGTTGGGTAGGGTTTTTTGAGTATAGTCCTAACCTCAAGTCACTAATGTTCGAAAGAGACAGCGATTTCAAAAGTTAATGTAAATAATTGCACGGTTCAGTGGAAGATGTTTTCCTTTGAGTTTAATGGTCGAACTTCCAGCCAGTGCAAGAGTCGAGAGCACAGTTAAATCTGAAACATATACAATTAATACTTAATTAAATTAACAATCTATACTTATGTTCAGGACGACAAGAGGACTTGAGTTAACATCGGTTGTATCAACATAAAAACCAAAAGGCGGGTGAGCTCTGTCTATAATAATGACACCTAACACAAGGTTAGTTGTCAACTGCTTGTTCTATAAAACTGGCTGAATGCACAATACAAGGGAGAAAACCACAATCCCTATCAACAACAACCTCCAGTGGCATCTTCCACAACTAAACAAGATGGTCACATTACC
>CABFOV010002182.1:38319-52252 GCA_902141375.1 Timema poppense
CTGAAACAAACAAAAACACGCGGTAATAAAGACAATACACAAAGGACTAACTTTAGGACAGGTTGGCGGTACACGCTAATTCATGCTCTGATGCTGGAAACCATCACTGCACCACCCTCCCCTGAGAACACATATTTCACGATCCTAAGGGCCATTGCAGAAGAGGGGTGTTGTTCTGCATGAGAATGACAATGGTACTCTTTTCTAAGAGAATCAACATCAGAACTTGCTGGTTGAAACTGAATGAATTGGTTTACAATTCTACTATAGCCAACCTTGTTTGATATGTCATTGGTCACCCCTACAACCTGTTTCACTGGTTTTAACTGTGTTTAGTCAGCTTCGACCTGCAAAAAAAGAACTTGTTTCAACCGTGTTTAGTCACCACAATAAGGTTCTGACCAGGTTTAACTTATTGTAATGGTAAAAATTGAAACCATTTGAAATCTGTTTCGTCATTCCTACTATCAGTTTGTGGCATCAACGAAACCAACTAGTATGAATCAGTTTAAACCAAATTTAACCAAGTGTAGTCAACTTGAACCAGCAATAATAAAACTACCTTGATGAACATTTTTTCAACCAAGCCTATAAATGTAAGGTGATATTTCTGGAACCAGTATGCATGTTTGTTTTAGCTTTTTTCTGTATTGGTGAGTATGTTATCTTTGTGTATTTATTATTGACAAGACAATAATACTAAGAAATATCTGTTAGTATATTTCTTAATTTATGTCTTTAATCTGTATATTTCCTATTTTGAACAGTTTTCCATCCACCACTGGCTTGGTAGGTCTATCGTAGTTTCACCAGTCCCATCAGCTGTCACTTTTCAAGGTTCTCACATCTACTGAAACAGTCACAGGGCACACACAATCCCCACTGTACTGGGAACTACAGGGGAGTCACCATGATGAGCTGCTGTGCAAAGGCTATAGAGACATTTGGAGGAATCTGGCTTCAGACCCAAGAAGGGAGACAGTGGATCTTATTTTTGCTGTGGGGCAGTATAAAAAAGAGATGCTTATAGCCTTAATGGATGTTGACAAAGCGCATGACAGTCTGCGCTGGAGAAGAAAGGAAACAGGATGAAGAATATGTACAAGAGTGGTGTGAGTTGTGTGAAAGTGGAAGAGGAGAAGACAGATTAAATAATGATCTGAAACAAGGTAGAGTGCTTTCACCATTACTGTTTATAGCAATGATTGACAAAATAAGGAACAGGATTCTTACACAAAATCATGAAATATTTCAAGGATTTTCTACAATTCCTCCAGGAAAAGTGTATAAAGTAATCTTGGCACAATACATATCAGTACATAGTTTAGTTTAGTTTTATTTTTCTGAAAATTGAAAAATTACACCTGGACACGGGAATTGAACCTGGCATTGCCATACTAAGCCTAAAGTCACGGGTTTAATTCCCGTGTCCAGGTGTCATTTTTCAATTTTCAGAATATTGACTGAGTAATCCTCACTAAACATATAAATAAAATCTTTGGCTATTTGAATCATATCTATATTTTTTTAATGCAGGCATCCAACACACTAATCCTGCACCTTCCCACATAATTAAAAAATTTTTTTTTTAAGTATTCCATGACACATTGAGTTATTTAAATAATTAAAACATAACCTAAACTCACTTGCAAATAATCATGGGTGAAATGCGGGTTCCCCCCTTCACAATGATGAGTTTAAAGGTCATGGGTCTAGATATAGGTTAGTTTATAAGTCGTGTGCAGATATATACTTCATTCACGGTAGGAGTTTACCTCTGAAAGGTCTTTTTTCCTACCAATATCCTACTATATAATAGATTTCTGGTAGGGAAAAAGGCCTTTCAGAGGTAAACTCCTACCGTGAACGAACTTTAATCAATCAGTTTTGAAATTGCATGTTAAATGTTACAAATAAATAAATCACTTGCAAATAGTCATAATAATATGTGTTTCACTTTTTATTTGTTAGGTACAAATATAATAAAGCTTATCTAATTTTTACAATAATAATTTACTATCATGTTTCAAAAAAATGTACACTAGGGTGAATAGAAGTATGTTATAGAATGTTCTTAGAGAGTATGGTGTGGATGCATAGTTAATAAATGCAATTAAGGCAGTGTATGATGTAAGTAAAGCATGCATTAGGATGGATAGAGCTTTGACATTGTATAGGATGTATGTGCACTATTGCAAAAAATAGTATCAAGAGAGTCAAAGATGGCAGTATATAAAAGTGTGTTCATACCAACATTGTTTTATGGATGTGAAGCGTGGGGTTGTCAGTCAACACACAAGAGCAAGGTAAATGTGAATGGTGAAGAGATATTTAAGAACTATAGGTGGAAAAGCTTGTATGGGCAGTCAGTAATGAATGGGTACTGAAGGAGTGTTTTTTGTACCACTTCCTTCCTTTAAGGTTCCTACGCGTCATGGAAAACCTGGAATTTTAAATAATTTTTTCCAGGCCTGGAAATGTTATGGAGATTTTCATTTTTCCGATCTTTTCCTGGAATTTTCAAGATTCTGGAAATTCCTTTGTCCCCTCCCTCTTTTTTTAAAGTACATATAAACATACCTACTCACGCCATTCCCTTCAGGGGTAGGCAAGAAACTGTAATTATAGCTCAAAAAACTTATTACTTAATCCATTTTCTCTAACTTTCTCCACACTTCCCTATCCTTGATTTCTTCCTTCGCTTCAACAACATCCATACACAGCAATGGTATTTGAATATGACATGATGGTGTGGGGTAATGAGGAGAAATAAGTACAGAAGCATCCGGGAGTTTGGGAAGAAGTGGTGGAGCGGTATTGAATAAAGTTTAATGTAAGGAGGAGTGATATGGTGATCACGACAAGGAAGAAGGTCAGGGATACAACTGGTGTTACAGTGAGAGAAGAGCAAATAGATATATTTAAAAGTTTCACGTCTCTGAGAAGCATTGTAGAGGAGAGTGGAAGGAACAGAAGAGTATTAAGTGAGAGAGGAAGCCAAGCAGAGGTATTTTTCAGAAGTGTGAGAAGCCTGATTTGAAGCACGGATGTGACAGACAAGTGCAAAGCCTATAACCTTCTTGTATTGACGTACGCTGAAGAAATGTGGGTAATGAAGGAACAAAATGAAAGTAGAACGCAGGCAAGTGAAATGAGATCTGAGAATCAGGGTAGGTGTGACAAATTTGACAGGAGAAAAGATGAGAATGAAGAATAGTAAAGAAAGAGCCAGTCCAGGACAGGATAGAGAAGGCACGATAAAGGTGGTATGGTAATATGAGAAGAACGGAGGGAGAAAGGATTTCTAGGAGGATGTTGGATATAGAGGTGAGGGTAAGAGGTTGAGAGGAAGACTAAGAGACAGATTGATGATGAGAGTAAGGAGGAGTGTGGAGGAGAGAGGAGAACACTGGGCTGAGGTGGAGGGAGAGAGGTGGTGGGAGGAAATGAGGCGGTGGAGAGGAAATGAGGCGGTGGAGAGACTTATGTTCCAAATAGACCAAGCCAGGGGCTGGAAGCTGTTCATGATGATGATGATGATGATGATGATCTGTATATTTATATATCAGGTATATTTTATATAACAGTGTTGAATTGTGAAATCCTATCCATTTTCAAAAGTTGTTCAAAAACACATTAAATTTATTGAAATAATTGTGTATTTTGTGATAACCATTTATAACACCTTAAAATACTGGAATGTAATTTAATTTATATAAAACTCTTTTTAATACAAATTGCATCAATCAAAATTAACTGCAAATATATATAAAATATGATATCGGCTCCTATGGACAGAATACAACAGTTCTCTGTTTTGTGTTTCTTTATTGTTAACACCTTTCCAATATTTCCCTTGTATCTGTCTTATCTTGTGTATTGTGTTGGTTGCTATGTAAAGTTCATACATTTTTATTACAAAACAGTTGGAATTTGGTTTGTATCGATAATGTTAAAGTAAGTTCAATTATAACACCAAGCCCTACCAAATGTGCTAAAGTGTTGAGCCCCAACCTGCACTGAGATGATTACTATAACAAAGACAAGATGTAATGCAAGAGAGTACAACACTTAGGACCACTTGACCACCGCTCCAAATAAGTTTATTTTTTCATTCAAAACTATGTTATGGTATAATACATTTTTGTTGCACATTTACTATATTTCAAAGTATTTGGCATTGCCACAGCAAATGCAACATAATCTACCTTAACTAAATAAACTAAAAGTGTATGTTTCCATATGAATTTAAAAATTACAAAAATGTGTACATGTAAACAATATTATAAATTAGTTTGTGTAGGGGATGAAATGGCTTTGTTCTTTATTCTTAAGTTCTACAAATCAATACAAACAAACACGAGTGTGCTATTTCAAAAAAAACGATACAATACATCAATGAAGGGCAATATTAAACCATAGTGTTTTTCAACCATAAATTTAAACTATTATTGTTATTTCTCTAACATAATGTACCATTGTAAAGTCAAAAGAAAAAGATTTCATTCATATTTCAATAAGTTCATATAAGGATTTGTAATTTTTTGAAATAGATATTCATCTCAAACTTTGTGGATTTCATTACTATTATCATAGCAGCAAAGCTGTATTGTATCCAATTTAAATTGACTCCATTAAACATTTATCAAATAAATAGTTTCATTAAAAAGCCTGCATTGAGTAGTCACAGTAAAAAAGTGACCAGGTTACTCTAACAACTTTGTTACTTTTAATAGGTAGCCAACATATATAAAGTAATCTTTTACTTTCTCATGACCCTTCAATGAGAGGTAGTATTGAGAGCATACAAATAATAGCATTTGAAATGTTTATGGATGTCGATGTTTCATAAAGTGAACCTAAAATATTAGTTTTCAAGATGCCTCCCGTATCTTGGTCTAGAGCCAAAACCATTATACTCATCGGGCTAAGACTTGGCGTATAGAGGTTCATAAGGTTCAATTGAGTTTTTTTTAATTAGCTTCCCGACCCTAGAATTAAGGGTAGTTTACTTAAGGGCAGCAAGAGAAAGAAGCTATTTTCTTTAAATATGCTTTAACAATTTTGTTTAACATTACAAACAAAATGTAGCTTATTTTTAAGGGAAAATGACTTGGAGGGTACTTTACATAAGCAGAAGTTTCCAATTTTGCTTTCTCCAGGATTGTCTGGGATAATTTATCATCGCAAAGTTTTAAGACTCTTAAGTGTTACAAACTTTTATTTTAAGTAATAAAGGAATAAGTATCCTTCCCTCCCCAACCTGTGATACACAACTTTTCACAAGAGTGAATGCTTCATAGGGAAGATTTTGTGAGGGTAAACGAGGGTAGACATGAGCAGTAATATTATTTCTGACATTAGAAAGTGGGGGTGTGCCAAGTCAACTTTTTCAATTTGAAGCAAACTCAAATTGAATATAAGAAATATTCTCAAAGCCGAATCAAAATTCAATTTAAAAAAATCATTATATTTTGGTTATTTTACCTTTATGAACTAAAATTACCTGGAAAAGTGTTTATTTCACAAATGTTTGTAATATTTTTTTTTATTCTGATAAATCAAGTTAATACCACAAGTTACAATTCAGTTATTTCTGATTTTTTCAAAAATGAAATAATTGACCATAACTTGAGTAATTTAGCTGTCAATATTGTTATTGGCGAAGCATGAATTATTTTTGTAACAAAGTCAAAGCTGATATTTGTTTTGAAGCCAATTCTAAGTTTGAAACTATGCATACTCCTATTAGAAAGTATAAGATGTTCTACGTAGCATTGTGGTGTACCCAACCGCCTCGCATGTAACACCATGTAGACATAGCTCTCCCCAGCCCCCTCCAAATAGCGTTGCATGGTTTATGGATGACCCCTGGTGAAGCCACAAAAGAATAAATAGTATTAATAACTTAGCTTGTATTCTCACTAGAAAACATGGCAGGATCATGCATTATTTAACAATCAAGTCAACAAGATTGTTGGAAGTCATGTGACCTTGTCTGCCCACTGAACTAAAGGTCTGGAGATTAATATTCGAAATGGCCAATAAATCTACTATTGATGGATTAACAGCCGAGTGACCGGGTTTTGTGACTGTTCTACAGTTAAGTTTTAAGTTATGTATTAATATAATTAGTCGGAGTTCACCACAGTTTGTTCGATAAATACAGCCTTGGCCTTGGATTTTTTTCTTTGTTAAAAGGAAGGTTTTCCAAGGAAGAACACACTCACTATACTTTATAGCCATTGTACAAGCTTTATTTTTTTCACATTGAAATATTTAGATTTATTTAAATCTCAAATATCTTTATTAAATAATAATAGATGCTTATTTTAGTATTAATATGAAATTGAAAAGGCGTTTAAACAAAATATAAGGCCATGAAATAACACACAACATGTGATGTTTTATGTACCAAACAGAACTTTTGTGGCTAGTCAGGTCTGCAACAAGAATTTACCTTTTGAATACCATGTGTTGGCTTTCAATGTAAAGATTCAAAGCTTGTTCTCGTGTCAATGCAATACAGATGAAAGAGTTTGGTGTATTTTGTACTGAAATCACTAACTTATTAATGAAAATATATTTACTTTTTTTTTACTAAAATGCTATAAACAAACTAAAAAATTATAATATGCTCATACGCTTTCTTGACAATAGTTACCTATCATGTGTTTTAGCCAAATTTCTGACTTTATATAAAAAAATTTAATTATATATATATATATATATTTTATAATAAAATTCAGTTGTAATTATTTATTTGTGACAGTTCCTAAACAGTTGTTCTGAAGGGGTATTTCAGGAGTTGTCAGCAGTTCAAAGAATAGCAAGCCGAACAAAATGAAGTTCTTGTGGTGTGTGTGTATAAATAAATAAGAATTAAACCAAAATAGTTACTAAAATGAATTGCATGAATAGTAATTGTAATGGATTATGATGGATTAAGTAGTAATGCTATTTTACTTGTCGGTTACAGTTAGTTGTAGCTGCATATAAATATCAGATTCTTTAGATTGGAAAATGACACATGGACATGGGAATCGAACCTGAGGCCTTTAGCTTGTTATGCCAATGCTCTAACCACTGAACTATACAGGAATCGTCACATGCCCAGGGTCATTCTTCACTCGTAGTTTAAAGCAGAGTCTGTGATGGACGTGCAGAAGATTTCCGCATCACTTATACCTTTTGCACGTTTTCACACCCAATAAGTTTAGTAATCATAGAGAAACACTAACATCTGTGCTTCAAATAAACATAAGTTTGTTCAAATATATTTATTTTTATATGTAATTGTATCACTAAATACCATGATAAATATTTGTTTATCTGCTGCTTCCTTTATTTTATGTCATTCATTTATTTCCTGAAGATGGTAGTCACATACCAAAACATGTAGGAAAGAAATAACTCAACAACTGGTCCTCAGCCAACTCGAGAAACCAAACAACAAGGGAGTAATTTTTGAAAATAACACATTTAAACAATGCAACATTTCTCTATCAAAATACAAAACTTAAAACATTTTTCTAATTCTTAAAACCTTGTATTCCAAACCGTATCATCTGTTCATTTTATTTTAATCAGTGACTTTTATATGAAACTTTAGTGCATATTATTCATAATTTTTGCTGTTTATTCTTTATGAAATTTTACTTAGTATGTAATATTTAATTCTACCATTTTGTTATTATTTGTGACATAGCTTATTGTTAATGTCAGGAGTCCAGAGCAACAACAACACCAGAGCCTCGGCTCACAACTAGTGTAGTCATCTGCGCATGCACATACCTACATTCACGAGTGGCACAAAGGGCCTATATTCTCGTGTTTATACCCTGATTTTGGTTGCAAGAACAGTAGAGAAAATTCAAAAATATTTCTTTGCGACCAACATTGATAACATTTTACTGTGTTATTTTAAGGGTATTATTGATAATATCTATCTAAAATGACAGCTGCGGATTACATGACTTGATGTATGAATATATAAAAAGTGTTTTGGTAACTTTAGTAACTAACTTGTACTGTTCTTCCTACCAAAATCGTATTATACAAAAATGTTCCTTTAATCATTCGAACATTCCTGTCTAAGATATTCTTCCTTACTTTGCTAACAGGTTATGGGCTGAGGTACGTGAACAAAATAAGTAAAAATTAATTAAAAATCTAACTGTGACTCACATGTCATAGCATGCGTGTAGCCACCATTAACCACAATGACTACAAACACTGCGAGAATTGAATGGCTCAACAAACAAAACTACAACACGTGGAAACTGCAAATGCAGGCCGTGCTAATAAAAGTCGACATGTAGGAATTTGTTATTCGCACAAATACAAAACCAGAACCGGGTGATAACACCGAAAATGCCACCAAGGGGCTAGAATGGGAAAGAAACAACCAGAATGCGAGATCCGACATAATCTTGCCAATATCTCCAAACGAGCTTAAATAGGTAAAAAACTGTGACATTTTGCATACCATGTGGACCAGGTTGTGAGAAAATTATCAATCGCAAGGTCTGGCCCTGAAAGCAACACTTTTGAAGAGAGTGACTTAACACAAGATGGCAGACAACAGAGACATACCCGACCACCTGAACGAATTCTTCGACACCCTCGACAAGCAAGCTTAGTGACATGGACATCGACATATATCCAGATAAGTTTACCATTATGTTGCTGTATAGTTTACCTTCAACATTCGAAAATTTCAGTTGCGTGATCGAGTCGCGTGACGAGCTACCAACGTCGGAGTGCCTACGCACTATGATCATCAAAGAAACCAATGCTTGAAAAACTAATACGCGCGGCGAAACATTGAACGCCATGTTCATAAACAGTGGTAAACAAAATTATTCAAAAAGGAAACTGGGCAAAAATAAAAGTGATTTCAAAATAAAAAAAATAGTCTGAGGTAAAGTGCAATGTTACACTTGCAAAATGGGACACAAAAAGTCTGAATGTTGGTACAATGGCAAAAACAAAAAAAAAACATAGAAGACTGGAAACATGTTTTTCAGCAAAAAACCATAGATGGTTTCTTGATAGTGGTGCCACGATTTGGACAAGTTCTGCAAAATCAGTGTCGAGAAGTGCGGTACGTTAAATTTCGCAAACAACTCGTCGGCGAAAATTATCAGAAAGGGAACATTATTGTTTACTGCCAATGTATCGGGCAACAACCAAAAATAGGACAGTGACCTAAGCATCAGACCTTCTGTATCTGAAGACTAACCTTTTATATGTCAGTAAGATTATTGACCGAGGCTTTGATGTTGTTTTTAAAGAAAAATGCGCAGAAGTAGTGAACTCGAACAGACAAGTCAAACAACATGCTGACAGAATTGGG
The DNA here is from genome assembly GCA_902141375.1 of Timema poppense. Classification (NCBI taxonomy): domain Eukaryota; kingdom Metazoa; phylum Arthropoda; class Insecta; order Phasmatodea; family Timematidae; genus Timema; species Timema poppense. The sequence goes on from CABFOV010002182.1 coordinate 47,678, forward strand.
GATTTATATTACTTGCATAAGTTTGAAGATGACGCTCGTACCGCACCGCCCCCTCAAAAACTGGTTATAGTTCCGCTCGAATCATTACAGACGACTCGGAAACGCGAATAAGAGATACATTATAGACGCCGTACACAAGAGGTTGTGACCTTAGTGCAACTCACACAAATAACTAAACCAGACTGTGATGTATGTTCAAAAGGGAAAATATCAATGAACCCATTTCCGGACAACTCTGAATGGAAAACACAATTATTGGACCTTATCCACACGGCCATATGGGGGCCAATGAGGACGTGTTTTCTAGGAGGTGCAAAGTACTACATCGAGTTTATCGATGACTCCACTAGATGGTGTGAAGTCAAGTTCCTGACGTCAAAGGCTGAGGTTTCCAACACTACGATTGAATCTGTAGCCCTCTTAGAAAATCAGCAGGGCAAAAAGGTCAAGTGCTTACAATTTGGTAATGGTTGCGAGTACACGAGCCTAGAGTTGTATCAATACTTCAATAAGAAAGGGATTACGTGAAGACTGACTGTTCCTCATAACTCGGAACAGGACGGTGTAGCTGAAAGGAAAAACCACACACTTCTCGATGCAGCCATGTCTGTTTATAGAGTCCAAAATTGCCGAATTAGTTTTGTGCTGAGGCAATCAACACCTTCAACTATCTACAAAACCACTTACCGACCAAAAGCTTAGATGGTCTCACAATATTTTAGGCATGGACCGGTAAACCAACCAATATCTCAAACTTGAGAGTATTTGCCAGTCATGTTTTTTTCCCTGATCAAGAACCTGGCAAGGGCAAGCTAGAGCAGTGGGGTCAGAAGGGAATTTTCCTTGGGTACTCGGAGGAATCCAAAGCCTTCCGCATCTGATTGTCATAAAAGAGAAAGGTAATTATCAGTCACGATGTAAAATTCGTATAGGACGAGCTCAAGAACACCGATCATGCTAATTTTGACGGTTTGAAAACTCCAACGAATGACTGCTCATTCAAGGCATGATCGACGTCACATGGACCTCGAACAAAATCCTCCACATGAGGAAGGAAATCTGACATAGGCCTAAGACAACTTGGAGCAAAAAGGACAACAATACTTTTGTGGCTTCGGTCCTGACACTCCTTGCAAAGTGTATGATGACAAAAATGACTTAACTGAAGCTCAAACTCAACACCAGCCTAGAGGAAGAGGTCGACCAAAAGTTGTAAGAAAAGGCTAGATGGGAAAGCCGAGGAAGATTTATCACACCAGTGTCCTTGAACGAGATGAAATCGTCGAGGCGATCAAGCAAACCTTCATCTCTGAAGTGTCAATGAATCAAGCAATGATGATCAAGAATGGCTCCAAGATATTGTAAATGGGATGAAGTCAGTTCTAAGAAATAATATGTGTAAGCTTGTTGACCGACCTGAACAAGGAATAGTCATCGGGTGCTGCATAGTTTTTGCGCAACCAATCAAAAGCCGATGGCACGATTGAGAAGAAGAAAAAGGCAAGGTTGGTAGCGCAATAATTCAATCAACGAGCTGGCATCATTTTTCAGAGACTTTTGCGCCCGTGACACGAATTGGATCAATTCGCCTCATGTTATCACTAGCAGCGATATTCAGCATGAGGGTCAGACAATTTGACATCACTACAGCCTACTTAAACAGCAAACTTGAACAACAATCTGGATTAAAAAAACCTTGGTAAACTTGGTGCCACTCCCACAAACTATGATCCATGTTTGTTCTAAATCGGTTCAGGGTAAGAAGCGACATAAGTAGACGTTATTCTAATTGGGTCTAAAAATTCAAAAAGAATTGCCGACCTACGATTGGAGCTGGATAAGCACTTTGAGATGAAATATCTTGGCTACATGAAGTATTGTTTGACTATTGAGATCGACCAGAGTGATGGGTACATCTCTTTATGACAGCGAGGTTATGTACGGGAACTTCTGGCTTGCTCTAACAAGACCGACTGTAAACCAGTAAGTACTCCTATCAACCCATGTGCAAAACTGATATCCAATGTCGGACTAATTCACCGGACAAATCCAGAAAAATCGAAAGTGTTTGTAGACGCCGATTAAGGTAATTGCGCTGAGGATATAAGATCTTATACAGGCTATCTATTCATGTTCAACAGAAGCTAGATTTCTTGGGAGTCTAGGAAACAAAAGTCGTTGGCTCTGTCCACCATAGAAGCCGTGTATATGGACTTATCAGAATGTGTCGACGAGGCCATTTATATTCACCATTTCATCCGTGAGTTGGTCCTTGACGAATTGGCAGATCTAGAAATCTATTGTGATAACCAAAGCTCGCTGAGACTGGCCGAGAACCCAATATTCCACTCCAAGAGCAAACACATTGACATCCACTACCACTTTGTCAGGGACATGCAGCAGGACAAGTTTTTCACTGTGAGTCATATATCGACCGAGGATCGAGTAGCTGTTTTTTGGCCAAAGCTTTGCCAAGATCGAAGCAAACTTGGTGCACAAAATCTGCTGGGAAAGCTGCCATGACATAAGGATGTTCTTTATTCTCGTGATCTTAAGACTAGAGGAGAAGTGTCAGGAGTCCTTTAAAAAGAGCAAGGAAAACACCAGAGGCTACACCGAGAACATTTGTTTAAGAGTCTTGGCTCACAACCAGTGTCGTCATCTGTGCATGCACATACCCACATTCGCGGATGGCAGTAGTGCGCACACACCCTACCTCTGTTTTCTTGTCTTGCTGGATTCTTGTTGCCCCGAAGATCGCCATGTGTGTCGTGTGCTGTTTTCATTTATATGCTCTTGTTTACAAAAGTGTTACTTTGTTCATTCTGACATTCCCATCTACAATATTCTTCCTTGTTTTGCTACCTATTAAACTTTAATTTGTTTTAAGTGTCCCAATAAGGTAATATATTTTTATAAATAAAATATTTTTCTTTTTTTTTAGATTATTTCAATATTACTGTATCGCTTTAAGATTTTTTTTCATGTAACATTCTACATTTTCAATTCTTAAGAAATGTTAATACTAGTCAATATTTTTTATGTATATTCAATCTTTTTTAGATTAAAATTTACCAACTCAATCTACAGCATTAATATATTGTTTTAAGATTGTTTTTATGTAACAATCAAAATTTAAATAAAAAAAATAAATGCAATCATTTTTATGTGTATTCAAACTTTTGTTAAATTAAAATTTACCTACTCAATCTATAGCATTAATATATTGTTTTAAGATTGTTTTTATTTGACATTAAAAATTTTCAATAAAAAAAAAGTCGATGAAATCAATCCTTTTTATGTATATTTAATCTTATTTGAACTTTTTATAAATAGTGAATGCACGTAACACTATTTTCATAAATTTTTATTACGATCGGTAAAAATTATTAACACATCAGTTTAAAGTCTAGCTATCTTTGCACTAGAGCACCCTTACTTCAAAAATATTTTAGAATGTTTTAAGAGTATTTTAAGAGTAGAGTTAGTATTAACTGAATCTAAGGTGAGGAGGGTGAGTATGAAGAAAAATACCAGAATTCACCCGGATACATCATTAATAATATTATTGGAATTTCTACGTTGAAACGAACACTGACACCACTTGCGATGTTTATGGTATCCATAGGAGTAGACTATTCTTTCCTTAAAGAGCTAAGTATTTATAGGGAAATATTTTAGCCAAATTTATTAAAATTGGATAAATATACATCTCATCTAAACCGTAGTTATAAAAAAAATCAATAAATTAGATATTAATTTTATCCGTGGTTATGAGCCCTTAATCCAAATCATATAGAATACAAATCAAGTAAGCCACAGGTAGTTTTTACCATTAATAGTAATGTAAATTTTCTTGTATGTTTAATTTTTTTATTTTTTTTCTATTATAATAAATAATTAATTTAAAAATAACAACAGTATTTAAAGGCCTTTAAATAGATTTTGAAAAGTTTCAGGGAAGGGTATTTTCAGTCGGGAACCTTTTACTTCCAAATAAGTGCGATACCCAGTCATATAGTAGATAGACGCTAAACACTTCAAAATAAATTATGAAAAAGTGGGGTAGTGTACTTACAAAATAATGAGTTTAAGAGTGCTGCAAGTGGAATCACGGCTGATACTTTTCATTTAAGAGCAATTTACACAGCAACACTGTCTCTAAACCATTCTCTTTTACAACTCTCTTGTTTAGTTTTCACACAACCAAAATACACTCATGGATCGTATTGTAGCTAGCTTGGAGGAGAATCTCCAAGCTAGCTAAAACAATACCAAATGCACATATGACCCCCACACCCCATTAATTTCACAATTCTTTAATGAATTTCTTCACTGGTTTTGTTTTCCGTAGAGGCCACGAAGCTAGTACAGTTGATCCATACATTTTTGAGTTGTAAGTAATGTTTTCTCTTGTTCTTCATCAGTACTTCTAAGAGGCCTTCTTGAATGATTCAGGCCACATTCCGGTGTGGGTGATAAACCTGGATACTCTGAGGTACAAGTATTCGCTCAACTTTAACATTGATACATTTGACTCATTTATCCTACAACTTTTCACCCAGACTTGGTTGG
>CABFOV010002182.1:52651-69939 GCA_902141375.1 Timema poppense
GGGTGAAGCAGGTCCAGACTATCCTAGGTTGCACTGCAAGTTGGACTGGATGTCATTAGCTTCAGTCAACAATGTATGAACAGCTAAAGTTTTGGCCTTGACGATGCCTAGATGAGTTGTGTGTAGTTCTTGTAGTAAGATGGTTCTTAGGGCTGAAGGTACAAGGTAATTTCACTTACCCTCGACATCTTATTTCACAAGGTAAGTGGAATATAAACTTCATGCTGTATGTAGAATGATTTTTGATGATCCTCAGTCAAAAGTATCCTATTTCACAAAAAAACATAATTTTATGTTAAAAATAAAAACCACTGCAACACAATTAATACATAGAATTAAACTCACTTGTTATGGAATGTAAACTTTTTTTTGTCAGAATCATATAGCTCTGGAAGATTTGTGTAATATTGTGTTTAATTAGCATTTCTATATGAAGACTATCTTTGTTAACATTTTGAAATAACTAATAAAAATAACTGCAATTCCACTTACCCCACTTCAGTCTATTTTTAATATCAAAAGACAAGTACAAAAAGGAACAATACACTGGAAGGAAGCAAGAAAGTATCACACAGGAGGGAAAAAAGACACAAAATTAGAATGGATGGAAAAGAAAGAACAATGAAGGATAAAAAAGGAGTGGCCGAACTAACAGTGGAAAATTGCGAGTACACAGGTCATACAGGGTACCGAGTGTTATGAATGAAAGGCGAACAGGGTACCAGAAGTGGGCGAATTGAGTGAAGGAGGGGAGTGTCCTCTCATCACTACTCTTTGTGAAGGTAATGGAAATGAAACTTTGGGAGGAAAGAACGAATACAATGATGTTTGCTGATGACTTGATGGTATGGGGTTTAATATTGTATTTGGCTTCTGTATTGGTATTTCATGTTTAGCCTTGCTTATGGGCTTTGTGTTTCCTTCCTTCCGTTGCTGATGGGATGAATGGTTTATTGTGAGGCTGGTCATTCACTTTGGTTGGGTGTGCAGGACTTGTTTCGTCAGGATCTTGTCTTGAGGGATTTTTTTTTGCGTTTGGGTGTTGAGGATGGCAACAAAGCCACTAACTGTTTTCATATAAATCATAAGATATATATATATATACACAAATCATAAGATATATATACAAATCATAAGATATATATATATATAAATCATAAGATATATGAATAATTATTATCTACAGCTCGTAGAGCTGCCAAGTCTACAAGTGTATACATTTTCATCAATGAAATTATACATTTTTGGGAAATGGTTGTTTGAAGAGATTTGGTGATACAAGCAAAAAAGACATAATTCGTCCGACATTGATAACTAAACCATCAGCTGGTCGTCAAGAAGTCTCGAGAAGGGGGTTGATCTTGTCTGAGAATAAGAGAGTTTAGGTGACCTATTACCTCAGTGTAGCAAGTTTTATAGTTTTAGCCTTCTTTTTGGTAACACTTGGTAAAGTAACCTGCATTATTATTATATTGTTGTGTAGTCTGGTGCATGGAAACAGAGATAATAGTTTCATTGTTGTGTGGCTTAGTGCAATTGTACTTGGTCCTTCAGACCGTGCAAAGCTATTCCAGTAATTGAAATATTTTTTCTTTGTAATATAAATAGTTGTGGTACTTTTGTCTTTATTTCTACAAATTTAGTATTTAGTTTGTTTTGATTATTCCCTCCTTCCTTCACACAGACTAGGCATCTGTTTCGACTGAGTGAACCAACCAGAGGTCCTGAGATGGGCAACCACTCCCAATGAGTCTAAAAATGTTTGCCAAAATTTGAGCTAGCACAACTATTTTTATTTAAATTATTGTTATTCTTATTACCATTGGGATTTTTTCGGGGGCGGAGGTGAAAAAATTTACAAAGCGTAAAATATCTCAGTAGTACGATTGAGGTGAAAGGGGCGAGTAGAGAAGATCTAATAAGAAGAGGGCAGCAGAAGGAGTTGTTCTACAAGTGTGTAAAAGACCTGCTATGGAAAATAGAAGTAACCTTGAAGTGTAACGAAGTGCTGTATAAAGCATACTTTTACCGCAGTTATTTTTTCAGCAGAAACAAGAATATTGGATATAAGAGAGATCAGGAAATTGGAGGCCAAGTGAATGGATGAGCATCTAAGTTATCACGAGAAGAAACAGAACTAGGAATGAAGTTGTATGGGAAAGAGTTGGGATTCAGGGAGTACATGAGATTGTAGAGGAGGCAAGGCTAAGTAAATTGGTATGGTCATGTAATGAGGATGGAAAAGGGAAATCTCCCAACAAGAATTATAGAGATGAAGTGTGTAGAAAAAGACCTCAAAGGAGACCAAGGATGAGAGGAGCAGATAAAAACAAAGTAAGAATGAGAGGCCAATAGTAGAATAAAATGGAGGAATAATAGTGGTGTAAAGAAATAAGAAGGTGAAGAGTTTATTAAAAGGACTCTGCCAAAGGCTGGAAACAGGTGATGATGATGATGATAATGGATCTGATGTTTCAGGTACCATGCCAGTGCTAGCCAAGTGTTATTTACAGGTACATTTTACATTATGTTAAATATATGGAACATGGCAACTTAAAGAGTCACTTCAACTGACCGATTTTTTTCAGTTAACTTGTTCCATTCTTATCAGAAACTATCATCACTTTCTTCATCTTCTTCTTCTTCTTCTCCAACTGTTTCGGGTGCTATAAATGTTCCAGCAAGCATGGCTGAAAATAAAGTATTGTTTTTACAAAAGTGATACATATGAAAAATACAACTTTTAGGCTAATTGAAAAAAAACTAATACTAAACAATTAACTTTAAGAAATGTGTAACTTTTTTATTAATGTTTATAGATATAAATACATGTTAGGTTTTTTTGCAGATTTCACTACCTGTTCATTTTTATTTGTTTGTGTATATATTATAATATGTGTTGACCTTGGTGGTCTTGGGGTAAAGTGCTCCCCTCAGGACCTGGAGTTTGTGGGTTCAAACACAACCAAGATTGATGGATTTTTTTGTGCAATAAAAAGTTGCACAACTTCCTTTGGAGGGGAAGTAAAGCCGTAAGTCCCATGCCAATTGTGGTATGTAAAAGAACCCTAGAAGGTATGTGAAAATACCTTTGTGGCAAAATGGGTATGCCCTTTTGTGCTTGCTCATAGATATTCAGTTTGACCCACCACAGTTCTTGAAATCCCCAAGTACATAGGATGTATACCAGTTGGTGCAGGTAGCACTAACCAGCTGAAGGGCTGAGTGTATGCCCAGTTCCAGATGGATATAAATCACATCAAGCCAACATTAGGCTCGTCAACTTAAGAATGAGTTATAAATATAAATTACAAAAACCATGATAATGCTGTATGGATAATAAAGGTGTAACTTAGAGGAAATGTACCAGAAATTGATGGAGGGAGTGGGAAAATATGTATTAAAAATCTTAATTATACTGGCCTAGGATTCAATTCCCATTCTCTACATCACTGGAAAACCAAACTGAATTCAACATGTCATAATATATATTATTTAAAACCTGTATTACTTTGTTATTAAAAAGAAAGTAAAAATACAGAATCTTACCTTTCAATGGATCCACTTGAATATTTATAGCTTCTGCGTTAATAGAATCAGGTGTCTCCGTGATAGTGGGTTGGTTTGTGTAGGCTTGAGGAGGGACATACAGTCTCTCATTTTCACCAGACAATCCTTTCAAAAGATTATCCCGCTCAAGTTTTAAGATTTCCAGAGAGCTTGTTTGTTGCATGATCATTATCTGTAAAAGTGAACAATAAAAGGCTTAAAGAAATAATATAATCTGTCTGATAGCTAATATTGTTTAACTTATTGTTAGCAGGAGTTCTATCTTTTGACAGGCTCGTTGCCTTGCCCAAATGAGACCTTCAGCATGTCCTATCAGCAGTATTCTTTTAGTACAAAGATTAAACTTTGCACAGTAATTAGTTAGGTGCTATAGTTAGTTATCCCCAAAATTCTTAAAAACCTTTTTTTAAAGGTGTGGCATTAGGGGGGATGAAGCAATACTTCATTTCTTCTTCTAGAATGTTCTACTCATTTAATCTTACTTTTTTTAAGGACAAGACAATGGCCAAGACCATTATATTATTGACTTTGTTAGAGACATGCTATGCTACCTAGCACAGTTATACATTCAAAGTGAATGATGTTATACCAGCAAAGCAACAATTACAAGGTTGATAGTGTATTATTATAATTATCTTAAATACAACATCTTGTAATAAATATAACATAAATTCTTTTTACAAAGTGTCTTACTACCCCTCTAATAATATGGTAGAGGCAAATAAGGTAAAATAGAAGAAAAGTACTCATATTTGTGTGGGGAGAGAGGGGAGGGGGGAGAGAGAGAGAGAGAGAGAGAAACCACTCCCCGTACAGCCGACCGAGATTCAAAACTCAACCTTCACAATAGGTGTGTTTTCGCGGTTGACCTGGTATTGATGTTAAATAAATGTTTATGAATGAGCCGATACCAGAGCTCAGTTTGGTAACGCTTTCCTTGACCAGGCGGAACAGTACGGTTTCGACCAATGAGCCTAGAATTTGTGTGCCAATTTCAAAACAGCATCACTTATAAACATCTCAAAATCATTTTCACGCTTCACTTGGTCAGAACCACTTGGTTGATAACACTCTATACCAGGGGGTAGCCAAGTAAATCGTGAAAACTTGCATATTACCAGCAAACTAAACTAGACGAGCTTAATGTTAAGTCTGAGTGTCTAATGAATCAGGTCACATAATTAGATATTTTTTAGTAATGCTCATTATCTGATTTTCTTGATAATACAGAAAACGTTCATTCTTGTGTGATTTGTAGTTTTACTTGAACATGTAAATGCATCCAATAAGTTGGTAGAGTTTGTTAAAAGTACTGGCATTAAACAGTAATTACAACAGTTTAACTTCTTGAGTCAAGGAAGAAAAATTAATGATCAAATAATTTTACTTTTACTTAAATCCTACTTTTGCTTATTTGATTTTATTTCACCAAGAGAAAACATGTTAAAACTATAGTAAACAGGTTTATACATTTTTAGAGAACATGGTATCATGGTATCTACTCAACTTGACCAATGAAATTCCCGACTTTTTCCCTGATTTCCCCTGATCAGTTACTAAAAGTCCCCTCAAAAGTATGTCACACCCTTCCCCCCCCTGTCCCCCCACATGTTTTTTTACTATATTTTTAAATGAAAAATAATACTTTTTAAATTTTAAATAAACATGTTTTTATTTGTATTAAAGTAGTCTACTAGGAATTAGAGAATTATGAAGTATATTACACAGCTACAAATAAAAAAATACAGCTTGAGTCACATTGTAATTTACTGATTTAATGACTATAATATTTCATATTTTGAGTAAGAAAACTTTTTCCAGTTTTTTTTAAAAATTTACCAAATTACCGACATTCCTTATCCACTACAAATTAACGACTAATTCCAATTTTCCCAGTTGGTAGACACCCTCTGGTATGAATTTTAAAATAAAATATTAAATTCAATTAAGTAAAAACATTAGAATTAAACTTTGCGACATTTGTATTTGAGCGTCAATGCGCTTCCAATGAAACATCCTGGTTCTTCTCATATCACTTGTTGTGTTGAGTTTGATTGCGATATTTGGTGAAAGTATCTTCTCAAAGATAACCACAATCACAGCCACGGCAAAGCACATCATGACTGACAATTATTATTTAATTCAGACGTGTATCACTTGAACTATGAGCAATGCATTACCCTGAGCATGGGATGGTTATTGGATAGCTCAGTGGTAAAGCATTGGCTTGTTAAGTTAAGAGTCATGAGTTCAATTCCTGTTCCCAAATGTTATTATTCATCCCATTTAATACAATTATTGCATATCAGATTAAATAATTTACTGGCAGTTGGGTTGAGCGATCTCGACAACGCTATCATTGCAGATTATAAAAAACAAGAGTAAAAGTACAAAGAAATAGGCAGACGCATTCGGTCTTTTTAAGCAATGAGATCACTGCTTTCATAATTTAAGCAAAATAGAAATCAAACACCTAATACATGTTTGTCAAGCAAGACTGTGGGTCTGTACCTGTCACAAGGCATTCAAATGGCATGACGGATTAGAGGAGACCAAGGTTAAGACACATGTGTATTCTTGGAGGGAAAATTAGCAACATGTGAACTGCCTCAGAGTATTTCGGTCAATGAAAGATCTTGTCCAATGTTGATGGGTGTGCAGTGTCAGTTTTATGTCAGTGGTGTGCTCAGGACTGCTCTAACAGGTCTTGATTTGCATTACTAAATTATTATTTTTTAACTTCTATTCACTGAACCACATTTATTTTTATTAAGCATAATTTAACAAAGTAGGTCTATTCAACATAATTATATAAATTTTATACCAATAAATTGTTTCAATAAAGAATTTTGAGTCCAAAGATAAAAAGAAGCCTTGAAACATTTTTACCCCCAAACCCTGTAGACTAAACTGCTGATGATGTGGAGATAAGGGTTCAAATCTCAGTCGGGTGTAGTGAGGGTGGTTTTTGCAAAAAATTGTTTTCCACTCTCCCTTCACACAAATGCGGGTACACTTCCTCTAAATATAATCTTCCTCATACCTAAAACTGTTAGCATAATTAGTACATAAGTGTGTAACTCAAACAAGTGGTAAGACGGTGCTAGACTATTATTAAAAATTATTATTATTAGCACCGCGTCTTACTACCTGTTCGGGTTATACGTAATTAAGCTAATGAGTAATGGTAGGGTGATTGTGAGATGAAATGGAGGACTTACAGTTTAACGTGGGATCCGAACCACGGTGGAGGCCTGGCATTCACCCACATTCACAAGTTGTGATTAATACATGTCTTGTCAGAGGTGAAGGAAGGGTCTGGCAATCAGATAGATCTGTGCCGGGACCGAGGATTGAACCCCGGATCGACATTGATAGAAAAAATTAGACTGATTGGAGGTATATTTTCTTCATCCATGAAGGAATTATGTATATTTTATAACTAGAGTTTAAGATTAGGCCTAATTTTAAAGAAATCTATTTCTTATATTCCAACAAATAACAAACGTGGGTCACTGTATCAATAGCTGTTGTAGAAAAAACAAGGATCTCCCCATAAGTCTTTGAAATTCCAACTTTGAGTTAATTGAAAATGTTATAACGGGCAAAAATGTTTCTATGCACAGTATTAAACTATTTTTCATCCATAAAATACAAATGCTTTAAAAAAAAAAATCTACAATTCTTGCGTTCTAATTTTTTTAGATCTATCTTGTTAATGTTATAACTCCAGACTTTAAAGTAAATCATATTTCAAAATTTATTAATCAATTTGAGTTCAATTAAAACATTTTCTCATATTATTGTAACAAAGTTTAGCTACAATGACCTCATAGTAATTTTATTTATTATTATTTAGCACCACCACTACTACCAGTTCGGGTTATACGCTCTAAGTACTAATTACGCTAATGGATTAGGAATTGGGAAGGTTGAATTAGAGGAATGAACCCGCATTTGCGTGGAGGGAGAGTGGAAAACCATTTAGGAAAAACCACCCCCAGTTCACCGGATGAGATTCGAACCTCGATCTCCCCGTCCTCAGCAGTTGAGCTCAACATACTAAAAAAGAAGGTAGAAATTACCAGAGAAAAGAATGGACCTATGCAAGTAACCTATTTCATAAAACAAAGAGTACTTTAATAGTAGGTAAAAGATCTTCAACCATAAACATCCTGAGCACTCGTAAGAAGGCCTAAGTATTATTTTGGTTTAGTTGCCATTAAATATATCACTTCCAAAACATACAGCATTAAAAACAAGACAAACAACTGTTTGAGTTGATGCAGCAGGTTAAGTCAATACAATATTGTTCTTGGTGACTGACCGATTGGTTTAGATAAAGAAAACCTTGAGCTTAAAAGTATGTTGAAATTCAAGCAACTAAGAACTTGTTATGTTCCTTTCTACCTAATGACTAATCTCAACTGTTATCTCAACTTAGATTTTTGAGTTTGTGTTCCTTCTGTACCAATCTTCTGTGTTTCAGCGGCAGGTCATGGACATATTTTAGAGATCAAAACCACAAACTTAGGAATAAGTGTTAGTGTTATCCGTTTTGTATATCATTGTGTTTGTGTATAGCATTACATATGTATTATGTCAATTCCACTCATGTACAGGGTGTTCTGATTTTCTTTCCTTTCAAATTTGGGAACTCTTAAATGTTCAATCAGTTATTCTAATGGTTTTTTTAAAGAACAATGGAAGAGTTATAGGAGCCCATGCAGTAGACGATGAATCAAATAGGACACGGAAAAATGGGTATGATGGAACACAATTTGTTGTGTACACTCATTTGCAATCCATAATGGTCAATATATTAACCCATTCCTTGGCACATGTTTAGCACAACGATCTATCCAGGACCAACAGCCATTTTTCTACTTTTCTACTCTTATCCGAAACATTTTTTGTTACTCACTTATTTTCTCATTTTTTGCTCAATTCATGGTCATGGTAGGCTATAGCATTGTAGCATCATCTATTAGCTTCAATATGAAGTACTCAGGCTGGTTAAAAGTACAGTAGTTCATCAATAGATGGCATTACAATAACTTATTGCAATGAAACATGGATTCGCACCCATGCCAGGTAACGTTCAGCCAAACAAAAACTTCAAGGCCTGTGCCAGGGAGTGGGTTAGGCAATGTGTGTAATCTACTATTATACACATGGACCTGATGGTCTATGGGTAAGGTGTCGGGCTTCTGTGCTGGGGGTCCTGGGTTCAATCCTCGGTTTTGGCAAATATTTATCAGATTGACAAACCCTTCCTTCACCTCTGACAAGACATGTATTAATCACAACATGTGAATGTGTGGAATGCCAGGCCTCCACCGTGGTTCGGATCCCAGATTAAACTGTAGGTCCTCCTGGTTCGGATCCCACGTCAAGCTGTAGGTCCTCGTGGTTCGGATCCCAGCTTAAACTGTAGGTCCTCCATTTCATCTCACAATCACCCTACCATTACACATTAGCGTAATTGTGTACAACCCGAATGGGTAGTAAGATAATGATAATAACTAATACACATGCATTGTTTATAGGTTGCATTTCTCTTTGAACTCATTGTATATATGTTATAATACACAGTGGGAAGTGTGTAGCTTAGTTTTAGTATAACCTGTAATGTACTCTCAGATTTAATTGGGCACACTGATAAATGAGATATTATTAACAGTTTTGTGTCTATATTTATCACAGGTGGCTCGCTTCCTTGTGATACCTCACCCAAGAAGTGCCCTTCAGGCTGCCATCTTGGAAACCCCTTGCACATGCAAGTTAGCCGCTCAAATAAAATTACAGCAAAAATTTTGGTTTTCCTGGCAACAAAATAATTTCCTGATTTTTTAAAAAGGTTTTTCCTCCAGTTGTGAAACTTTGAACAAATGCTTTTGAATGAAAATGTTTCCTGAAAGATGTGTTGAACACGCCATCATATGTTAGTACTTGAACAAGTATTTATACTAAATACCTATATCAGACAACTAATGTAGTTCTAAGGAATTCATACACCTACAAAACCTAAACTATGTTTTAAAACACTTTAAATTACTTCAAGATGAGTCTTTGCTAAAAAAAAACTGGCCATCTTCTAATGGGAGACGTTTCCCCGAGTCACCATAAAAAGAACTCCTACTGTCCCCCTTAAAAAATAATTCAGGGTACTACAACCTCATCTCAATTGTTGAGGTCTGGATAAGAAAGTCATTGAGTTGTATGCATCAAGGCCAGTAAATGCTTTTAGAAGTAATTTGTATGTAAATACCAGGTTTCATATGAATTATATTTTAAATAGGCCTATTTACTTAAATTTTCCAGTAAATACTTGAAATCTACAAGCATAACATGCAGTATACTTAAATCTTTAAGTAAATGCTGGTTGTTGGTCAAGTATGCTGGGTACCTGTCTAAAGACTTTTCTAAGTCGTGAACATGGCTTTGTTAATGAGAGTCCTTGCTCTTAAGGTTTATAAAACTTTTCTAGACCATACAAACAAAACAAGAGGGGCTGGGTGCTCTATCACTGAAGGGGAAAAAAATGGAACTTTTCCTAAGATTCATTGGTTATCCAGAGTTTCAAGTTCGAGTTGCTGGATAAAGGAATGCATCTGTCTACAGTGAGTCATACACTGAGGGAAGTCATCAGAAAGGATTGTGAACATTCAAAAGATTGGATAAAATTTCCTGACAACCGACATTAAATAGAAAAAAACCAAGAGAGATTGGCAGGCAACTTTCAACTTTCCGTGCTGTGTAGGGGCTTTGGACTGCACACATGCACACATGTTGAAATACTGAAACCATCAGTGAATGGTGCATACATTAACAGAAATAAAAACCACCCTTCTTTTGATGTTCAAGCTACTTGTAGCAGTAAATAAAAGTTTATTAGTGTTGATGCTTCTTGTACAAGTTCTACTTATCATCGTTGAGTTTGGCATAGGTATGGACTACCAGTAGTAGATTGAAAAGAACAGCTAGTTAAAATTGTTGACACAGGATTATGACACCAAACAAGAAACCTGCCAACGAGAGTCAGAAAATATAAAAAATACACATGCTTAAAACAAGGTTATAGTTAAGAGACTTGATGGGCAAGTTAAAAGGAGGTTCCCACTTAGGAGTTCAAAAGTTTGGCTTGATCTTAATATTTATTATTCCATCAATTGATGCAAGTTTTTTGTACTACAAAATGTAGCTAATTCTGCCCTCGGTTCACACTATAGCTGTCTAGTAGTCTAAAAAGTCACTATCATGTTAAGAAAGGCCTGCTGAAGACGGGGAGATCAGGGTTCGAGGCCTTGTTGGATCTACTAAGGGTGGTTTTTGCTAAATGGTTTCCCACTCTCCTTCCACGCAAATACAGGTAGATTACCTCTAAAATGCTTCCTTCCTCATTTATATCCTATTAGAGAACTATCATATAAATGAGTATCTTATAGACCTAGCCTGAACAGGTTGAAGTGCCGAGATCACGATCAACTCAAAGTGTACTCAACTTTCACCTAAGGTAACAATGGTTCTCCTCTTGTTCTTAAATGGAAGCCATTAAGAAATGTCTGGAGAGAACTTCCACGTTAAGTGTATCATGTGCCCTAGCTAATGCCGGGATCACGATCAACTTAACTTTAACTTAAGAAAACAAATATGTGATCACGATTCACGTAACTTAACAACTCGAGCCAAACATCTTCATTCTCGAGTATGATCTGTGATTTGTACTAGTTGTACAGTGATTATCTGTGAATGTTTACAGTTTTAATCGATATAATAAATATCTATTACCAAACTTTTTTGATAAATTTAGCTTTCCTATTTTAGTTTAATGATATTGTTTCAATGTCTGATCACTAGAACTTATGCTAAATAGTAAACATTGTCATAAAACCAACAAATGAATTACTAAATTGCCCTATTGACATCACTCACATAATGAATGGCTGGCTAGATCATGTGATACCCTTCAATAACGTTCACTTAAAGTAAAAGACCTCTCAGGACATCTCTTATGTTAAGTTAACTGCATCATGATCACTTCCATTTAAACATATGAGATCCTTTACGTTAAGTTAACTTTATCGTGATCCCAGCATAGCTAATCATGTTGCAAGTGACGTCAACAGGGCTAGGCTTATTTAGTACCGTATACTTCATTTGTTTGTCTATGGTATGAATACACATTCTTCGGTACATTTTTATTTTCCGCATTTCGTGAACTCCTCTTGTGCATCCAATAAGCTTATATTTCAAGTAAAGGCTCTGACACAGACTCTGTACCCGTAAGGCTGTGGTTCGTAGTCTGTAAGAAATCAATGCCACAGTATTAGATTGCTCTGGCCACAGAGTCCTTATTCGTAAGATAGATAAAGGAAGTACAAAAATAATATTAAAAGTGCTTGTGCTATTTAAATTCAGGACTAGTACCTACATTTGTTTTGCATTTTCAGGCTAATTTATTTTAAGTTTGATAGATCGTATTATAAATATATTAATGGAAAGGTACTACATTTTAAGTATATCCTGGAAGTTTCCTTAACAAAGTTAATTTTTTAGTTTCTTTTATTGATCAACTAACTGAGTGGTGCTCACTCCTTGCTGTAAACAATTTTCTTTGGAAGTTTTCAAATTGACAAAGTTTTTGACGATCTCATTAATATAGTGCTTAGATAAGTTCACTACGAATTATGGATATGGAATGTGCAATCACAAATAGAATTTCTTGGGGACCAGGACCATGGAAACAGAGTCTGTATCAAGACCTTAAGGCCCTGACACATACTCCATATCCATAGGTCCATAGTCTGTGTTCCTGGTCCACAGTCTACTCGCGATTACAGAATAAATATCTGTAATCACGTGACCGTTTCAACCAATGAGACAGTAAGAGACCTTGTCCGATCAAAAAATTTGAAAGAAACTCTTCTTCAGCAAGGAGCAAGGGTCAAGAAGTCAGCTGATCAAATAAGAATTAAAGAAACCAAAAACAACTTTGTTGAGAAAACTTCCAGTATATACTAAAATGTAGGTTAAGTCCAATAACAAGAAATATATTTATAGCTCGATTTTAACTATCAAACTTAAAATAAATGTTTGCAATAGCCTGAAAATGCAAAACAGATGTACTAGTATTTTGGATGAAAATAAAACAAGCCCTTTTAATATTCTTAATAATAGGAGTGTTGAACCCACAAAAGCAAAGCCAATATTTATGAAAACTTAGTATTTCTCAGAAAACATTTTCCTAGAAGCCGATCTTCCCGGGGTGTTTAGATTTTAAGAAAAATGTTTCTGAAATAGCTCCATGTGTAGTTATATTTTCATTTTGAATATGTTTCCATAACTACGGATCCTCTCACTGTCATTCGTTTTTTTATTTCAACGCGCATGCACATATTTACTCGGCTGTGATTGGTAGTCCATATAAACTAGTCCAGAGGTTCCCAAACATTCTTGAGTCGTGAACCCATTTCCCAAACTTCTTAGTTGCACGAACCCCCTGGTAAATATCCATCGCCACATACAAAAATGTTTATGAGATCTAGTTATAAATTGTAATCAAAATGTTTGATACATTTAAATAAACCGACTATAGCTCCGATAGGTACTTTAGGATAACTTACCAAATATAATGAAATAATATTGAAACCACTTGAGTAAGAGTTTAAATAACGACCTATAGGCCTACATTTGTTTTAAAAATAAAAACTGAAGTTAAATAACCAAAGTACTGTATTAACATTTTTTTTTATCTTTACTGTCCCAATATTATCACATGTCACATGTTTTTTTTAAGTGGTACTGGAAATTGATGCTGACAGAACTGAACTACCCTCCTTTAATCATAAAATTCCATGTCGATTCAAGTTTCAAAATTGTTCACAAGTTTTAACAGCTACTCACTTATTTTCGTGACTGACGTGAGAAGGATGTGCTTGCTTTTGATGGCACAAGTCAGGAACCACAAACAATAAATTAAGTCTTAAATCACTTTCAGCATTGAGCATGTTTCTGTATTTATTTTCTAAATAGGCATATGAAAAAAAAAATATTTCTCGCTCAAATACACGGAAGAAAATTGTAACAGAGTTGCAATAGATGTATTTTCTAACTGGGAACTACTCCTTTAAACTTAACCAGACACCAATTAATGACGAAGATTTACAAGTAGCTTTTCTTTAATTCAAAATCAGTGGAAATTTCAAGGAGCAGCTCTTTTTCACTCACGATTTATGTGGAGAATTTTAAAACTGCTGTCTCTACTAGAGGATTGCTTAGGTGACCTAGGGCGGTCTAGGGGTAAGGTTTCAGACTTCTATGCTGGCGGCCGGGGTTCAATCCCAGGTCCCGGCACAGATTTATCTGATTACCAAACCTTTCCTTCACCTCTGACAAGACATCTTGTGAATGTGGGGAATGCCAGGCCTCCACCGTGGTTCGGATTCCACGTTAAACTGTAGGTCCTCCATTTCATCTCACGCTAATGTGAAATGGTAGGTTGATTGTAAGTGCGTATAACCAGAACGGGTAGTAAGACGCGGTGCTAATAATAATAATATAATCTTGTACTGTATACTTGGCAGCATAACATCCTTCCAAAGTTGCAGATGGCTGTGGTGTCTGATGACTAGGGATACTATTGGTCGCTCATGTGTAGCTGTCGATTTGTCGCGTTAATCACAAATTCAGCCTTAATTTATGAGGGAAGAATGACCCTAGTACGGAAAGNCCCTACCATTACACATTAGCGTAAGTGCGTATAACCCGAACGGGTAGTAAGACGCGGTGCTAATAATAATAATAATAGAGGATTGCGAATCCAATTGTTTTTATTGGGCATGGCTGGGAAATATTTTTCCATGTTCCTTCAAGTGTTCTATAACCATGTTTTAACATTCTTGTCCAAAGAAAGCTTATTTTCTACCATTAAGTGGTGAAGGGTATCAAAGCATTCCATCTGATTGCTAATTAAACACGTTTCCTAAAAAGTTAATTTTTTATATGAACAACTCGATACAGTTTTGCACAGTAAAGCGTTAATATTTGACCCCAGAAGAGTTAGGTTTAAAGTGATCATTTTCGAGAAAAAGTCTGCCAAATAGGCCAATGCCTGGAGCCACATTTGCTCTTACATGCACGTTGCTTTGTGAAAGGGATGGTTGGTAAGAGAAACAAAAACTGTGTGTTTAAGTTCAAACAAGATTGTTTGAGTTCTACATCAATATAATCACCCGACTTCAGTGTGAGACGATAAAGGCCAGTCTACAACCAAGATACCTGCTTGTCGGACTCGCAACTACGCAATCGTAAATGCACTCGTAATTACACTTTTATTAAATACAAAATAGACTGTCTACAATGAAAAGTTGTAAAACGTAATTTCAACTAATAGAAACACACATCAATGATGACTATAAAAGTCAAATTCATATTAATGTTTTCAAATAAGAAATAAATATTTAAAAAATATTTAAATGATTAAATACACATGATTTTAATTGAAAATCCTGTATTCTGTAATATACATTTCCAAGCGTTATTGTCATAGACCAAATAACTTCAAATTATTTGATTTTAGTAGTCCATCCATATTTGTTTTTTGATTGACTGAACGCAAGCCAACGCAACTAAATAAACACAAGAGATGGACAACGTTCATCTCCTCCCGACAAGCTGGTCTGACAGTTCCGACATACGATTGTGTTTGCGTAAGCTATTGTGGACAGACAAAATTACGTTATTGCGTAGTTGCGAGTCCAACAAGCGGGTGAGTTTGGTTGAAAACGGGCAATTAACAGTTACAAATGCTTCCCATTTCTTGCTGCAAAAATCCACCATTAAAGAAATATTTTAGTGAACACCTTGGAAGCTTTCACGAACCACAGTTTGGGTACCACTGAATTAATCCGTAGAAAGTTAAAGTTGAGCAACTTCTACAGAGTAAGGACTTACAGATAAGGATTCGGTGGACAGAGCAATATGATATTGTGGCGTCGATTTCTTACAGACTACGGACTGTGTCTGGGCCTTTAGGCCTACTTCTAACCTTATCAACCCTAAATGATTTGGTTTCACTCTAGTGAACAATTTGTTTTCAACCAATTCATATTCAATGTCTGTATTTTTCTACCAGAGTTGTTACGTTAAGTTACGGAAATCCTAATCACATAGAAGTTCATTTAGATTAAGTGGACGTTAAGTTGATCATTATCCCGCATAAGAAGCAATGATTTGAAATTTAAATAAATGAAATAATTCGTTTGATCACATTTTAGTTGTAATTACAAGAGTATCCCGAATTTAGTCATTACTGCCTAATTGCTTAAATTAATCAATAACCCTGTCAAGTGTTTTTATTACTAGGCTTATTGTAATTTTTACCTGAACTTTATTTCTGGCTTCATTTATTTTAGTCAACATCATATCTATGGCTGCAGATTCTTCTCGCACTCTTTTGAGTCTTTCTTTCAATTCCTTTGGAGAATAGTTTTTATCTGTTTCATCTAATAGTGAACTCATAATATTTTATTTAATAATGTGATAATTGTGATCTGTGTTAGTGTTACATACCTTATACAAAACTAGTTTAAAACTGAAATGGCGGTAAAATATTTTTTGTTTTGGCGCTATCTATCAATTTTACTCAGACTAGGGTAAAGAGAACGATGACTCAGCAAGCGATTATTTGTTTGCTCATTGTATGTTACCACTTTATCATTTTAGTTATCTTATTCTTACAGCTCATCTAGCTATCCGCATGTTTGCACTAATGGGTTAGGGAGAAGATTTACTCAAACTACTCGGCAAATAATCCAGAATATTTTATTGTTTGATATTACAAAATATATACTCGTATATATTACAAGGTATAGAAAGCTAATCTTTTTCTTGTTGGGTCAGGAGGTGCAGTGGGATCAGGTTCGTTAAAAAAAGATACTATTTCTCAAGCTAATAAAATTAACGTATGTTGGTACGTATATCTTAACACCCCCTTCCCACTCTTTCCTGACAATAAAATTTCAGCTTTCCAGCTTTAATGAAACTAAATAAATGGTACGGATCACCGCATGGACTTTCTCATTCCATTGTTTAGAAATGGTGATATTTACTCAAAGCTCGTAATTTGTGTTAAACGAAATAATATACACTGGCAAACCTGAGAAAAAATTGCGTTATAATTATATAAAACATTTTTTGATTCCCAGATTTAAATTTTATAATTTTATATTTAAAGAATTAAAATCCTCATTTGAATATTTGGACCAATAAAAATTATCTATGTTGGGTCTATAAGGGTCAACACTTGATATTAAAATTTAAAACTTCCAGTTAAAGTGGGAGATATTTTATTAGGGGCTGCACGTTTTAGGGTTATCGCATTGCTATAAAATTTCTTATTCACAAATGACCAATAAAATAGGTAAATATTGACTATTGTAATATAATTTTTCAATGATAAGTTATTTAATATCTCAAATAGTTTCGGAGATACGGACATTTACGCTTCTGGAAAGTACCTTAAAATAAATTTTTATGTGAAAATGAAAATAGATATTTTATTTGTCATCTTAATCAACTTCTAGATATCAATTTTAATTGAAATCGTTATAGCCGATTTTGAGAAAATAGTTTTTCCTCTTTTCGCCTTTTATTAAACTTATTCTAATTTTAGGGTTAAACAGACGGTATTGCAAAATTCCTTTTTAAAGTTGGGG
>CABFOV010002182.1:70013-91517 GCA_902141375.1 Timema poppense
GGGGGGGGGGGGGGGGGCGTCATATAACATCGACATCCATCAGAATCTTAGGTTAGATTTTTTTTTCACGGCCGCAATAATTTACCCTAAGTGTTCGAAAAGTTAAAATATATATTTATATACTTGGGTATAGGTTGAAAATTATTGGTTTTATAAAACCATGTTTCAATTAAAAGTTGTAATTATAAATGGAGCTACATATTTGCAATGAAAAGTAATTTCATATATCAAAGAGTTACGGAGATATGATTTAAAATAATTAGAACTTACGCATCAGCTTGGAACCCCTAAAGTTTTTTGATGAAAAATTGAGAGCATGTAGTAATTCTGTTTATAGTATTGAACATTGGTTAAAAATAAAATTATTCAAAGTCATTAGAACCGATTTTGTTAAAATCAATTTTTTCTCTGTTTGCACTTAGAAAATACTCTATTTTATTAAATATGTATTAACAAATAAATATATATAAACATAAGTCTTGGGACCTCTAGCTATGTAAACGGGAATTTAAATTGGACCCATTGATCTCTTATAATATCACTGGATGGACATCTGTGGCCGCAATTTTCTAGCTGTCATCTGCATACAATTGTGTAAGAGAGAAAAATACCTTCGTGGATCTCTTTCTCTCTTAAGCTAAGTTTCCACGGGGTGTGGACCACGAGCGTTAAGGCCCGTTGACACGGTGTTAGTGGACTAATGCAAGTTTAGTGGTATTAGCTTAATAACATGTTAATTGTGTTGACACGCATTTTTCACTTGTATTAGTAGCGCTTATAAAAACATGGCTGAAAATGAAGAGTGGTGATAACTGGTCTACTCTATTGGAGCCATTTTTTTATCACTGCGTCTCATTTCTCGTTCGGGTAATTTATACGCATATACTAACTACGCTTATATGCTAGGAGCTAGTAAGAGTGAATAAGTATGGGCGGCCACATGAATTTCAATTTTTCATTAAACGCAATTTATCATAATTAGTTGACCTATTTAAAAAAAATTGTTTTATATAGACAACATAAAAAAGTTAGTGATTAGTGTGTATCCTACTTCTTAGTTAGTTAAAACATTAAAATATATTTTAGTTGATTCCAAATGATTATTGAATTATTTTACTTGATTTGTTAACTTATTTAGAATACATGTTAAATAAAATTAAACTCAAATAATGTCAATAAATTCCAATACAACCAAACTCGGTAGGGTATTTTTTTTAAATAGGTCCAACCCAGGATTTTTCAACCCTGTTTTAAATGTTGGTATGCTAATAACAAAATATATTGTTAAATTCTAGGTAGGCCTAAAATATTAAAAAAATAATAATAGGCCTAAATTAATTTGTAGATTGGTTTAAATATAAACTATCTGGTTTGCTATGAGACAATAATATTATGTTGCGTATCTACTCAAGTTGCCGAAGCATTACTACAAAAGTGTTAGAAGTGTATGTACGGGCTGAACATTATTGATTAAAACTTATAAATATTCGTTAAAGTGTCAAATACGTATATTGGAAAACTTGCCGGTGATTTAGTGTGAAAATCACCGGATATACCTTACTTGCCGATAACACGAATATTATGTTGCCGGAACTAATCACGGTACTACAATGTTGTATTATTTTTGATTGTATATTTAAAAAAATACACATGCCATGTTAATTGGTAGGAAATAATAATTTAATTAATTATTTACCGATATTAAATAACATCTCTCAAAAGGCACATTTGCAATATTTACGTAACATTTTATTTCGGAAACTTCTTGAGAATGTGTACGCCTGATATCACTTTACAAATATTCTCAAGTGCAATATCCTTCGCATTCTTATCTTTATAAATCCGGTGCTTAAAATTCCACAAAAACTCATCCTTTTCATAACATTCCACAAATAAGTGTCATCACCCCCACACACAATTTTTAGTTGCCACCATTTTGAATTGTCTACTTGCATTAATAAAGTTGGAAGGTGACCAACTTTTTCAGTTGCAAGTGGACTTGTATGTTAGTAGCTTGCTTGTCTGTTTACACGGTGCAAGCTGTGCGCGCGCAGCCAAATTAGTACACTTGCATTAGTAAACTAACAACCGTGTCAACGGGCCTTTAGTTAACTACTCTAGCGTTATCGTCGCTAACGCGTTGGTGAAGAAGCATAAAATGTTCACACAGGCGGCAGGGTTTGGTTGAGGCGTGAAGTGAACACATCCTCTGACTATCTGCTAATTTCTTTATTTCCTAGAAGTAAGAACTTCTCAATAACTTCATTAGGTCCAAATCTCGATGTATTCAAAGCGTTAAATATTCTTTCTGCTGCCGCTGCGCACAAATATCGATCTATAAAGGTATTCTTCCAAAGTCTAATTTTACAAAATGGGCTATATTGCATACAATTCTAGAAAACGTGAGGTATCATTATCATTAAATTTCAGAATACGTTGCGATGACATTATTGCTTCACGTCCGCAACACCACGACTGAAAATCCAACATGTTTGATCCCAACACTACAGGGTCGTGGAGCCAATGACGTCATTAGCAATGTCCACGTCTACACGGATAGTGATGTACGAAAGCGTGGCTCACGCTCGTGGTTCACACCCCGTGGGAACGTGGTTTTACGTTCACACGGGTAGTGTTGTATGAAAGCGTTGCTAACACTCGTGGTTCACGCCCCGTGGTAACGTGGTTTTACTTTCACACGGGTAGTGTTGTATGAAAGCGTGGCTAACACTCGTGGTTCACGCCCCGTGGGAACGCGGTTTTACTTTCACACGGGTAGTGTTGTAGAAAGCGTGGCTAACACTCGTGGTTCACGCCCCGTGGGAACGCGGCTTAACACAAATACAAGGTAATGTGTCATTTTGACATCGTTCACTAATTTGATAGAATATATGAGTTACATCAATGTGAGATTATTTTTAAATGAGTTAAATGTGTTCATAAGAGGTTTTAAAAGAGTAACAAAGTTCGATACTCACGAGTTTTTATTTTAAATAAGTTGATGTAGGTTAACATATAGGTACTATGAGCTTTGAAGGAAGCTCGCTTTAAGACTTTATCTCGTGCTAGAATCGTACCATATAATAGTATTTAGGTAGGATAAAAGACCGTCCAGAAGGGAATTTTTGCTTCCATTCTAAATGGCCGTTTATACTACCAAAATGCTAATATATAATAGGATTCTGGCACAAAATAATGCCTTCAAGATCGGGATGCTTACCAAAATCAGAGTACAGTAGATACTGTACTTTTTACAAGCCTAGAATCTAAATGATCGTAGAACGTAATCATTCTACACAAAATAAGTCATTCAAACAAATGTAATAAAGTTTTAATCCAACATTTTTATATTTATATTTATCGAACTTTCAACATATGGTTTCTGAAACCAATATACAAGATATGAACCAACTTTTTTTAATGGTAATATAATAATACTATCTACAAGCCCATAACCTAAACGATAGTTTGAGGGTAAATCAACTACACAAAGCTTGTCATTCAAACAAATATAATCAAGTTTTTAACCCTTAACTACCATGGTAAAAAAAAGTCACACATTTGCCATGATGGGGTCATGAGCGACCCCAATATTTTTTGCTTGGGAGAAAAATAAACTTATCGATAAAAATACAAAAACCTTTATTTATTCTTCATATACATATTAGAAAGAATAGTACACCAATATTTGATTATTTTCTTTTATTTGACATAAAGATATTGTTATTTTTTCAAAAAAAGTCACAAATGAAATATTTTAAAACACAGTTTACCAAAATGATCACAAAATATTAATATAACACTATTTTATTAAACTCAACACAGTTCCAAGTCCCCAAATGGCGTTCCTGGCTACCTGCGATAATTTTTTTTATATTTGTTTACCTTTTGAAATTGGTGGGGGCAATTTTTAGCAATTTTTAGTAACAAAAATTGATATTTTGAAATTACTCAAATTAAACTCGCCTCCCTATCAATCAGTGCAGTCATCACAGACAATCTCTTGGGTGCTATGATTCTTACACACTCCTCTGAAGCATTTGGAGCATGAGGTACCATGTTTCTGGTCCCTGTTGCGTGGACAAATGTAGCACCTCCGTCTTTTTGGTGGGTTTTGTTGCTGGTCATCAGCAGGTCGAGATTCTCCTCCTGCCCCTAAGCTCTTTGAAATTATTGAACGCAGTTCTCGTGGTAGGGTTTTTACTGTAGACCATCGAAGTAGGTGCTTTTTTATTAGGGCTCTTCCTAGTGAGACAAGGAACAGGCGATGGTGAGAATCATCAGTATGTTTTGCGGCTTGAAGAACAACATGTGCGTTAACTCCAGCAATATCCATTATTGCAAACCAGTTGGCCATAGCTGCAAGTGGATCATTCTCTTTACGTTGTTCTCTCGTTGTAGCATCATCAAACCGCAAAGCATTCAGAAAAAACAAAAATCTGTTTTTGGTCATTGTGGCTGGGAATATGTCTCTACCTGTTCCATCTGTTTCAAACAATGAAGTCACATCTTCATGATTGGATTTGAACACACCGGCTAAATGCAGTAAACCAAAAAATGCTTCCAACACAACCTCATCGGTGTGCTGAGTGTATTGGCAATCTAAATTTTGCTGCCCATAATTTGCTGCCATGTCAGTTATTTTTTCATTTGTATTTACAAGAATACACTGTATCATTTGTTTGTCTATAAAAAGTCGCCAAGCATCAATAGGTGTTTGTGGCTTGTTGATTCGAGCATCACCAATTATACCAGGAAGTTTGGTTACGAGATTATGGGAACGCACACGGCTTGTTGGTGGAGGATCCAAAGACCACAAAAATGGCGGAACATTATTCTTGATCATTTTCTTGGTTCTGCGGCCAAGCAATACATGAGCAGAAACACGAGGCTGGGGCTCAGGCTGCCGCGGCGGAACATCAACGTCATTATTATCAGAGTCACCAGAACTATAAACATAATCTGAATAATCAGCAGACTTATCTGAATTTGTATCATGGTCACTTTCTTCTGGTGGTGCATCTGATGTCTCAGAAGCTGCATCGTTATCAGACAAAGCAGCTTCTAAAAGTCTAACAATTTCTTCTGAAATATGTGCTAGGTTTCTTTCGGCCATCTTACTTTGTAATAAAAACAAATTATTCACTCAACAACAACAAAAGCACACGCAGAAATATATTTTAGAATTTAAGAAATACAATTAACTTTTATGAAAAACAACTACGTTACAACCATGGCGGGGTCAAAAATGACCCCGATAAGCACTCAACCTTGAACGCACAAGGACACACAACAAACACAACTTGCCTCCTACACAGCCTGGCGGGCACTGGGATTACATGGAATTGCAGGGCGATAGCAACTTACCCTGCCGAGATATCTAGAAACTAAACTACATGGGGTCTCATATGACCCCACCATGGTAGTTAAGGGTTAAGATATCTTATTTCAGTATACTTTTAGAACTTTCAATATAATATGGTTTCTGGAACCAATATATAAGCTAATAGCCAACTTTAAATAATTAATATATTGTGGTATTGACAGAATGTAAACAATATGGATGGTAGCTACATATTTAAATATATTAAAGAGTGTACCACACAGATCTGATTGTGCTTCGTCAGTACAGTAATAGTACCTGTCAAACTGAGCTCTAGTCTGTATATCCATTGATGTACACGTTTATTCAGCCAAGTATGGTATAATACTTCACTATTTTCAAGCAATAACACTTTTATTCATCAGAGACATACTTTCGCACAAGAACACTGAAAGAAGCCATTATATCTGTCCGATCACAATAAATCAGACGACAAACTTGAGCATCGCAATTTGATCCTTTGCAAGGGGTGTGCTTATGTTCATCCAGTATAGTATCGAGATCATTGGGTGAACCACCCCTACTCACAGCCCGTAAAAGTTCTAGTTACAGTGATCAAACACTATAGCTAAAAAACGTTAGTATCTTGGCATATTAGCATGCGTGCAATTCAAATATTGTAAAGGAAGTTTGAACTACTCCTACGACCACCACAGCTTTGATGGTTTTAGGTAATATGGTGAGTAGAGAAAATAATTTAGATGACCAAAATAAGAGCTTATTAATAAAATACAAATCATCAACTATAATAATTGACTGTTCTTTTAAAACATTTAAATTGGCTTGATTATGTAATAAATATATTTTACGATCAAATTCAGAGCGGTACTTTGGGGAGTGGGGGAAAGATGAGGGGGAAGTTTTGAATTATCCCTTTAGGCTTTTTTACAATATAAGTAATATTACAATGATCTATTTTCAGTTTATGCCTAGTTAAAAATACCTAAGTTTATTTCTCTTCATTTTTATTAATGTCCCTAGAACGTTTACGGATCTTGATATACAAACAAGTTATTCAAAATATCATCCTACAGGAGTCAAACACGAGTTCTCTCAGAGGTAAGATAGTCCAACTCTGATACAGTAGTTTTCCACCAATGGATCATGACCCTATTTGGGATCATGGTGTGTTTCGGGTGTGGTCACGGGACCCGTTGCACTTTTAGCTTTATATTTACTTTGTTCATCTTTTAGAATGGCTATAGGAAAGTGAAAAATCCGAATTAATGGAAATGTAAGCAACTAAAATGATAAATACTGCTTGTGTTCCTTTTGGTTACACAACTATGACTTAGCTGACTGTGGCAACTGGCAGACCAGTATTTGAGCGGGTTGTGCTTATACCATACCTTCCAAAATATCCACTGCGTTGAACAGTTACCGTTCGCAACATATTAGTCACATTCGTATAGTCATTATAAGCAATTTATAGTAGTTAAAACCAGTATCGGTTGGCACGCTCATTTAGTTTTTTGGGCAAGGGGAGGTTAGGATTCAAATTTTACCTTTGTGTACAGGGGGTGATATTTCCTTAATGATTTCCACTTATCCCTCCAAGTAAATAAGGGTATATTTACCTTAAAGTCTACCTACCTAACAACTGTATTACATTCGGATATCCGTGGGTGTAGCGGAGAAATATTGAACTACTAGGATCTAAATGCCTTTATGCGATAAAGGTGTCGTGATGGTCCCAGGAACAAAAATTGGCGTCAAACCGTGTGAAAGGTTTGAAACCACTGCCAGAATATTTTATTTATAATAATATGTCTACAATTTAAATATAATTCAATGTGTATTAAGTCCCACCGCCCCCTCCCCAAGTGTACAGAGCTTATTTATGTAAAGAGAATATATGAAGAGTCCACTGCAAAAACGATGCTGGCTCCCGAGTTACAGAGGAGAGAACAGATCCCATACAGAGAAAGAATGCTGGCTGTCACTGGTAAACATAGCAAGAATTATGGATTCCATAAAAAAGGCTCCATTGACCTGTGTATTGTACCACACAGATCTGATTGTGCTCCGTCACTTTGCCAATGATGCAGCTAGTGTACGGTCTGTTGTTTTAGATAACTGTGCTGTTCTTTTAATTGCTTCCTTTTTGTTTGGTTCTGTGAAATGAAATATCGGACATAGCTGTCCGTTTGTTCCTGCATGAACTCCGGGTCATGAACCGCCGTTAATCCCTAACTGGAATTCACATGATCAGTACAGAGGCCATTGTCTCAAGACTAGGCTGGGCGGCCGTCCTGAGTTGCGACTATGCACTTCTATAGCTGCACATTCCTAATTACAAGTGTGCACTCTGTTCCCATGCTGTTGGATCCCAACAATACTTTAGATGCATATCCGTGAAGTCTGGTGGATTAATTTTGTCTGGGACCAGGAAGAATATCAAAAACTCACATTGGTGTTCCTATGGACCAAGGCGTCAGGCACGCGAAACAATGAATTGATGGGAATGGCTGGGGGTTCAAGGCTTTAATCTCAGATACACTGGGGTAGGCCCACCAGGTAATCAAACCGGGCCCAGTATCAGCCCCCCTTTCCTCTTTGTACTACTCGACTTTAGTGGGGCTGGAACCTTGTTGGTTTAGGGAGACAGCAAATCAAAGGTGGCTTTCAATCCCGGGCCCTGGAAGTCCTGGGCCCGGTACCATGGTACCAATAGAAGCCCCACCCCTGTCCCCTCTTTAGGGTGGACCTGACATTTAGGGTGGTTTTATTCAAGTGATTTATCATTGTTGCTTTCCCCATTATTTTCACATGCTATTGCGAGAACAATTCTTATCAAGATACCCTCCCTATTCCTACCCTCTTGCTAGACTCAGCCATTAAAATATTTAGGTCGTACTAATAAAAAAGACAGAAAATTTAAATAATACCCCCAGCTACATCTTATCAAACCCTATTTAAGATAAACCACCCTCAGTACATCCGACCATGAACCAAAACTGACCTCCCAGTCATTGCAAATCTAGTCTATTGCGAAAGTGATGCCTTAAAAATTAAAAAAAGACTATTCGACCATTGAATCGGGTGTATACGTAAGAAATATTTTATAAAACTACTAAGTGGAAAAGAGAAATACAAAAATAGGCATTGACTTCTGAGGGTAAGGGGAGTTGGAACTTAACTTTTATTTATTTAAGTTTCAAGTTAAATATAAACTCAATTTAAATGTCTATCTACAAAGCCAATAACTGTAAATAATTATATCCCATTTTTAGAGTATTATACTTACTCTGCAGTACTTTAGGGTGGGTTTGGTTTTATCCACTTGTAGCTAGCGAGAAAAGGCTATGTAGGGTCCTCAACAAAGCTTTGTCCCCAAACATGTACAGCTTTAAGGGTGTAGAGCATCTTGAGTAGGTGGGATATCTTCTAAACCTAACCTTGTTTGATGTAATTATCTTCATTTTAATACAAACATGATTTTTTAATTTTTAAGTTAATTCTCAGTTAGTTTTAGATTACATTGTAAATTGTTGAAATTGTTTTAAACAACAAAAAACAGCTTCGTAATAGTTGATTAAAGAAAGTCATTCGTCATTTACTCAACTTGTATCAGTGTTATGGCCAGTATATCAGCAGGGTCAATACTTTTTTTCATAACGGTATCGTTTTCTTATTTGTTCATGAAATGACGTTAACTACATTCTATAACATTGAAAAAACGTAACTGCATAAATTCTATGATTTTCAACCATTACATGCAACTTCCCTGTTGAAAGACGCCTGGCTAGACTGGATGCGTCCCCAACCATCCTTATTTTCTTTTAGAATGCAATACTCTTCCAAAAGATGAATCACACT
This sequence comes from Timema poppense, assembly GCA_902141375.1. NCBI lineage: Eukaryota > Metazoa > Arthropoda > Insecta > Phasmatodea > Timematidae > Timema > Timema poppense. The sequence goes on from CABFOV010002182.1 coordinate 79,216, forward strand.
AGTACATTCCATCTGCCTGGCGTCCATTTTACCGAGGAATACACCGTTTAACTGAGCAATTCCACCCTTAAGACGCCGTATATTGTTTCGCGCTTTCAACGCGTTTTTACAGCTTCAAAAACCCGGGGCTTTTAACGCCTAGTGTAGATTTGTCAAATCACAGGCAGGAATTATTGTCATGGACAAAGCGATTTCAGCGTCTGTATGGAATAACGCAAAGGGCCATTCTATACAAACGCTAAAAGCGACGCGTTCTTAGCGCTGACGCCTGTCTGTATTTTGATTAATCTACACTAGACGCTAAAAGTGCCACTTTTTTGAAGCCGTTAAAACGTGATGAAAGCGCTAAACAAGATATAAACGGCATTTTAAGGCATAACTGGTGAGTCCAATGGTGTGTTCCTTATAAAATAGACACCATGCAGCTAGGATGTGTTGGAAGAGTATTATGAGCATTCTTAAGGCATAACTGGTGAGTCCAATGGTGTGTTCCTTAGAAAATAGACACCATGCAGCTAGGATGTGTTGGAAGAGTATTATGAGCATTCTTAAAGAGAAAAAGACGTTGGGGGCTCATCCAGTAACAACCTATCATCTTTCAACAGCAAAGTTTCTTATCATCTTTGAAAATCATAGAATGTATCCAGATACGTTTTTCAATACTATAGAATGTCTGTACCGGTATTTGATGAGATTTTGAGATTTTCGCGAGCAAAAAATTCAAGATACGGTTATGAATAAAAGTATTGACTGTCACCGAACTAACACAATGCGAGTGAAGTGTCTCATTGCAACTGCCGTGAAAACGATCTGTCTAGTTTTAACAGCGCTGCCAAAGCCAGCGTTGTTAACTCATCCAGTTGCTTTCAAAGCGCCAGACGCCCGTCTAACGTCGATACACCAGGCGCTCAAAGCTACAGTAGCCCCATGGCTTACATACCTAAATGTTGACTGCCGGAAGTGACAGCTGCTAAATACATGTTTTTCCAGATCACATGGTTCGGCGTAGGGTTACATAAATTGGTCTGGTAGCTTTTCAAAACCGTCAGCTGTGAGCTGTGAGTCAGCACCAAAGAAGCCATGGGGCTACTGTAGTCGCCCATTAAGGCGCGCCGCGTGGGACCACCATTGTGTGCGCTTTCCCCCGGACGTCCTCCCATGTAACGCGCCGCGCGGAACATTCGCCAAACTATCGTGGTACTTGGGATGAGATAGGTTATATAGGTTAGAATATTCCTTAAACTGATAATACCACCTTTTCGTGAGTCATTCTGAGAATCTAATATATTCTAATAGATTTAACATTAAGTTGTGTAAAGTAGTTCTTAGCTTAAATGTCCGAATTCATTTGAACATAACAGTATTTTGTTTGAGAATTGATGATTATTTTTTGCTAAGGTAAGTTTTTGAAGTTGATAGATTTAATTTGGTCAAAATGATATTGTAAATATTTACCTTCTGTTTATCACTTTCCTCTTCTATTTTTAATTAATTAAATCTACTAGGAAAAACACAATAAAAACATGCTTTTAGACTTTGCTGGTAACTATATAAAACTCTACCTCAGTCTAATGTGCATGTTACTTATCAAAATCAACTGTAAGAATAGCCCATTTCTGTGGTCGCGTGATCTAACGCGCTAATATAATGTTGGAATAGGTTGCCGAAGACGAGGAGATCGAGGTTCAAATCTCGCTCAAAAAACGAGTTTTTTCCCCTAAATGAGTTTCCATTCTCCTTCCACGCAAATGCGAGTTCACTTCCTCTAAATATAACCTTCCTCATCCCTAACCCATTAGTGCAATTATGACATAAGCGTACAGCCCGAACGAGTAGTAAGACGTGGTACTAAAAATAAAAACAAGAGTTGAAGTTAGACAACGCACCCGAATGGTGACGAAATGACACGAGAGCGTATTCCTCCCATAGTTCCTTCCACAACCCCCGCCCCCTCAGGCGCGCCGCGACGAAATAATTCTTCTCTAGAAATATCGAGGGTTCCGGTACGGAAATTCTACCAGGCGGTCCGCGGTATTGGGCGTTACACCATTAAATTATGATTTCCTAAGAAGCAGACAACATAAATTTCTTCTCGGCGGCGCGTCTTAGGGGTGATGAGCTTAAAACGCTCGTATAGATTGGACCATGTGGTGCACATAGACTTATTCAACTGATGTTTACGCTTAGTCAAAACTGACGCACTTTCAACGTCCGTATAGAATGGGCCTAAAAGCCGTTAACAGTTTATTTTAGTTATTTAATAGCTACCATGTACTGTTCCACACATCATAAGATCCTTCTGCACTTTTTTTTTCTTATTCTTTCTCAGTTTGGAACTCAACTGATGTTGAGGATTGTGTGATCTGTTAACCTCTGCCACACTTAGTTAATAAAATTTGCAATTGTTTTTATGGCCTTAGCCTTCCGCCAATACACTCTATATTATTTTATACTCTGCCACACTTAGTTAATCAAATTTGCAATTGTTTTTATGGCCTTAGCCTTCCGCCAATACACTCTATATTATTTTATGGAACATTTCCACAGTTCAGAAAAGACTCAAAAAAATAGGGTGTGGCTGTGTCATGGACACGGCCGTGTGTTGTACGTTAATACGTTTATGTATACTAATTGCAAATCTCGACACGCAGCAAAATAACCTCAAAATGGCGGCTCATTCACCCTCCATCGTGCGCGATGCGTCACTGTTCTCGCGTATTGTATTGCATTCTTTGATTCTTTAGCTATCCAGTACTATAATTAAATTTTGGATCCAAAGGATGGATTCGAAACTACAACGCCAAACTGTATCCCCCGATTTTGTTATCATTAGGTTTTTTGGATTGCCCCCATATGGTAGCAAATTTAAAGACGTATTCACGTCAAAAAGTCAATTAACTTTAATGCTTTTTCTTTGTCCCAATTAATGACACTTTTATCATAGATGTCTCGCTAAATGTTTGAACCACAATTTACAATATAAATGTGCCACGTTTGCTGGATCTCACTAGAACGCTCTAGGTTATGTTTTACACTCCTAGACTTCAACTAGATACCTCTAGTCAGAGTAGATATATCCTGAAAATGAATAGGTGGTGTACTTTGCTAGTATGGCAGTAAACTTTCGAGTTTATAATGCCACAGAGTGAGTAAACCAGTAATAATAATAATAATAATAATAATAATAATAATAATAATAATAATAATAATAGAATGCGTTAACAAATATCTACTTTGACTGTTTGAGGGTGGTGATATGGTTTCAACAGTTTAATTGCCACATCATTGTATAGACATAAGTACGCTTACAATATATAGGACTAATTATTCGAAGACTTGTCCTATTGGCGCTTTTATTTATATTAACATTATTTTTCTTAATTTTTATAAAAATAATAATAATCATATCAAAACATACATTTAAAATAATTTAAAAATTAAATTCATTTTTGAGAGTTAACATTACCATTTACAATTTTTCTTTCGGCGAGTCGGGCTAAATGCATATATTATATTACTTGAACAATTTGGATTTTTTTGAAGTTTGAATTGTGTTTACATATCAAGAGTAGAGTGTGATTCCCATGTAACTCTTTGTGTTGTTTTAGTGAAACGTTTTTTGCTATACAAAGTGTTTTTCAAAACTTCTCACCAGCTGGTCTTATTGTGAGTTCATGAATCTGAAACAAAATATAATTTTTTAATAATTTGTTAGCATTAGAATATTATATAATTATGTTACTGTACAACTAATTAGAAAAATCTCATAGAAAATAATTTAAGTGAATTTGTTTTAATACATGATTAAGCAAAACTTTCTCTCTGATAGTTAAAACAATATACTAGTTTTTGCAGTCTCAAAAGATTAATTTGATCCATAATACCATCACAAAATCTGTTAAAATAATACTGAGTCTGATTCTTCCTAAAATGTTATCTACTTTCTCTCCATGCAAATGCTGGTACACCTTCTCAAACTATAATTTACCCTTTCCTAACCAATTAGTGAGATTAGTTGATATTAGTAAAACCCAAACGGACAATGCTACGGAATGTATTCCCTATGAGTTACCTGTCCAGGACTATACGTGAATATCCTGATAGAGGGACAATGAGACGGAATGTATTCCCTATGAGTTACTCGTCCAGGACTACGTGTGAATATCCTGCTAGAAAGACAATGAGACGGAATGTATTCCCCATGAGTTACTTGTCCAGGAATACATATGAATATCCTGCTAGAGGGACAATAGATGGTGGTACCAACCTGCACATGGGCCGGCGCACCTAGGCAGAAGAGGATGGCGTCTGCGATGTCCTTGGGAGCAAGTTGAGGATTGTCCTTAATGAGGGTGTCCCCAAGGTGCTCCTCTAAAGCAAGTGTAGCCTCCGTCCTGACCAATCCTGGGCTGATACTCTGGGCAACAAAGGGAACATTTCAACGTTAAAGAAAGATAGATATTTCATTTACTGGACAAGTGACAATACAAGTAACAACACCAGTAGAGACAACATTCATAAGAACATATTCATGTTGTTGAGCAGCGATACACTGGTCTGGAGCACTGAGACACTGGTATTGAGCTCTGAGACACTGGTATTGAGCTCTGAGGCACTGGTTTGGAGCACTGAGACACTGGTATTGAGCTCTGAGACACTGGTATTGAGCTCTGAGGAACTGGTATGGAGCACTGAGACACTGGTATTGAGCTCTGAGGCACTGGTATTGAGCTCTGAGGCACTGGTATGGAGCACTGAGGCACTGGTATTGAGCTCTGAGGCACTGGTATGGAGCACTGAGACACTGGTATTGAGCTCTAAGGCACTGGTATTGAGCTCTGAGGCACTGGTATGGAGCACTGAGACAATGGTATGGAGCTCTGATACACTGGTATGGAGCTTTGAGACACTGGTATGGAGCCCTGATACACTGGTATGTGGCACTGAGACACTGGTCTGGAGTTCTGAGACAGTGGTCTGGAGCTCTGAGACACTGGTATGGAGCACTGAAACACTGGTATTGAGCTCTGAGGCACTGGTATTGAGCTCTGAGACACTGGTATAGAGCACTGATACACTGGTATTGAGCTCTGAGGCACTAGTATGGAGCTCTGAGACACTGGTATGGAGCTGTGAGACACTGGTATGGAGCACTGAGACACTGATATGGAGCTCTGAGACACTGATATGGAGCTCCAAGCACTGAGACACTGTCCCTATATTTTTATTTGCTTAATATATTGTCAAAGTAAGGCTCACTTTAATAATTTTTACTAACGTCTGGTTCATTTAATTACTCGTGTTGAGCCCGACTGCTGAGGACGGGGAGATAGAGGTTCGAATCTCGGTCGGGAGACCTGGGGTTGGTTTTTCCTAAATGGTTTTCCACTCTCCCTCCAGGCAAATGTGGGTTCACTTCCTCTCATTCAACCTTCCCAATTCCTAATCCATTAGAGTAATTATTACTTAAAGCGTATAACCCGAGCGGGTAGTAAGACGCGGTGCTAAATATTATTATTTAATTACTATAAACGATGTTTTCAATCAAAACAATCAAATTAAAGATTATTTTGAATATTTATGGACAATCAATCATTTGAATTTTACACTAAAATGCTTTTTTAGACTGTCCACAAAAAAATTCATTTATCTTTTAGCTAGAAATGTGTTCAGTAAAATTTTGATTCGATTCATCAAAATTACTTTTGCATTGATATTCTAAAATACTGGATTTTAATCTGATTTTTTTTTAAAGTCTCCCGTCAAATTTGAAATTCTACTTTAAAATAGTTTGGTAACAAAATAACGTTTTATATAACCAATTTTCCCTTTTCTCTATAAAATATTTTGGTTTAATTAACATTTAAATATAAAAAATAAAAAAACAGGAATTTGTAGTCCAGGTTTTGCCAAGTATTAAATGTACTTTTATAGAAAAAAAATAGGAAAATAAGGATTTCTATACCTAATTATGTTTGTTGATCTAGACATAATGACGGTAGTCTACGTAGATAGTTTGGCTAGGTTAGGTTAGTCATTGACCTGATATCACTATTCTGCCAGGGAAAAGGGGGAGGAGGGGCACAAACAAAATGTTTTTATGGGAAATATCAAAAACAAATTTCGTAAATACCAACATTTACCTTCCTTAGAACAATAAGTAGGATTTGAATATAAAGTGGGCGCAACCAACACGTAGCCAACTACTTATTTTGAATACAAAAATGAATTTCATTTGATTTTCATATTGTGATGTGTTCATAGTTTACTTGCCACTCAAAGCTAATCTAGTTGGTGTTTATGAAGATTCTTTAAATTTAGACAATTGGGAAACATATTTTTTAACGAATTACAAGACCAATGATTGTATTCTACAGTAGCCCCATGGCTTCTTTGGTGCTGACTGACAGTTCGCAGCTGACTTCTGACAGTCAACATTTAGGTATGTACCTACATTTTGACCGTCAGAAGTGACAGCTGATAAACACATGTTTTTGCAGATCATATGGTTCGGCGTAGGGATACCTAATTTGGTCTGGTAACTTTTCAAAGCTGTCAGTCAGCACCAAAGAAGCTATGGAGCTACTGTATGTTTCCTTTGCAATGTGTGATCTACGTAAACTCGTGTAGGGGATGTAAGCTGGGGTATTTACACTAGAAGGCAGCTTTTGTATACTTTATAGTAAAACCATGTTTAAGATAAACTGTTTTTAAAAATGACCATTTAGGAGTGACGTCACTTGAGAGGCTAAAATATACGATCTGCAAAATTATATTGTGTCGATTGGTTGTTAATTTTATCAGTTAAAACCTTCACACAAACCATTTGTTTTTAATTTTTAACCGTTAATTTATTATTGAAACGTGAACGTATGAAAATAACCGTTTGGATGTTTCTTTTTTTGTGGAAGTGGCGTTTGTGGTTTCTAACGAGAGCTTCTAAAATGCGGCGTGCTTTTCTGAAATAAAGATGGCGAATCAGCCGATAAAAGGCTGGTTGTAGACGTCATACAAACCATCTTTTCTATTTGTTCATCCAAAATGTTTTTGTTTTGAGATTTACATTGTGTATGACCCTTTCTTTACATTATAAAAAATGTATATTTATCTTAGTAGCCATTTATAACAAGATATACGTGTGATATAATATGTTTTTCATGTACTATAAAATATCTTGTTGTCACAGCGGAAAAACAAAAAAACATACAGTTTTATTTTTTCTTTCATTGAATTACGTAAAGTCAAATTATACAGTAATCTTTAGAAGAGTATTATTAGACTTACTTGATAGCACTTTCTATTGATAATAGACCTATGATGTTAGTGAGCGAATAATGATTACTTTCGAGTAGGTTGACATTAGTAACTTTAAACAAATGTTTGCTATAAAGAACCTTCTGCTGTCAGAAACCACCTCTGCTACAGTTGTTCGAATTTAGCGACTTTTACAGGTCTGAAACGACTAGCTTTCGTTTTTAGTGCCTGGCGACTGGCAACTTTCCTTAATTTTCTGTCAGGTTCATGTTGATTATTTTAAATTTCAATGCTCTCGAATTTTTATTTTTGAACTACCGTACTGCAAGAACACATAACGCATTGCTTTGGTCTACAGAATTGTTCTAAACTGACTGACTATCTGTCATTCACAAATCACAATGACATCGTTCTGGATCCAGGGATCACCTCAGTCCACTGATGCATCTTAAATTCATTTCAGATTAATGTATGCACTTTTTATTTGGCGACAAATCTGATGACTTTTAATTTTTCGTTTAGTGACAGTGTAGCGAATTTCTGGTACTAATCTAGCTACAACCCTTATATGGCCGTTGGCAGCCCTGCTCTGCTACAATGAATGACCTATAGTGATCCACATTTTGTAGAACTCAAGATCTCCCACTGAGTTCAACCATTTCAACCCGGAGGCTGTGCGTCTGTTGTTGTCTGTGACCGAGACCAAATACCTTACTAGATCAACACAGATCACACCCAAGTTTCCAGATAAGATGACGCAACGTAACAACTAAATGAACCAATCAGAGTGTGTTGAGATACAAACCGTGACTCTGATCTTGGAGCCGCTAGCAACCAGTTCACGACGTAGCCCCTCGGTTAGTACCGTGAGACCATGCTTGATCGCTGAGTTCATGATCAACAGAGGAACTCCGGACAGAGCGTGGCCCCTAACACTGGAACAGAAACAACTGCTGTAGCCCTGAGTTATACAACAATATTAAGCTTATATGTTGAAACGAATGATTAACATTTCTAGTAGCAGCAGAAAAATGTTAATGTTGTATAGAATCATTAACATAATCAATATTTGAAAACAGTCCCGATGAAAGCTCATATCCAATTTAATAAATTCCCCTTCAGTAATATGATGAAACCTTATTTATATCATTATCTATACCACTATTTTTCTAGTTTTACGAATATTTATTTAAAGAATAAATTTGTTAGGTTGGCACTTTTATTTATTTGTATTTACCATTGGGGTGTATTTAAAACTAACAACTTTCAATCCAATTACAAACATGGGTCTAGATACGGTTTGTTTCTGAAGTAAAAGTAGTTTTATTGTTCAATCAATAAGAAATCCAAAAGAATAAGTAATTCAATTAAACTAGACAAAGTTTAATAGAAGCAAACAAAAGCATAGAACAGGACATTTTCTAACAAAACTGGTTAAAAATGGTGCACTCCTGCTTCGATTCACCCTCTGAACCTGCGCGCCTTTCTTTATATTACTATGTTGAATACACCTGAGGTGTTACGTATTTGTTCACGTCCATTTCTCTTAAAATGTCAACATCAGGAGCAGGAGTTGAGTAAACAATGGTCTCTAAATGTCCTGGTGATCTAGCAGGCTATTCAATGGATCCCCTCAACCAATCCATCTTTGAGGAAAACCTTTAATAACTCTAAGACTCTAAGACTCTAGAGCCATGTTTGTATTGATTTTTGTTAATGTTTGGTGGATGGGAATACTTCCCTAGAATTGTTGACACAAATTAAAATACACTCTCTATATAGAAAATCCATTAAATAACTATTAATATATTAATAGTTATCAGCTAGGGAAGTTAAAATATACCCCTTGGATGTAAAGAAGCTTCCTAAAATGAATAGGCCTATTTTAAAATTCGATACATCATTGTTGGGCACCTTATTTGTGATATCATAATGTGATACGGTGTGATTGTGTAGTTGTTTTATTGAAAGTATGATCACTGATACAGTTTTTGTTATTTCAAGATTTGAGAAAGTGTGGTTGAGCTCATGATGTGTGATATCATAGTGTAATACGTTGTGATTAAGTGATTGTCCTATGGGCAGTATGATCACTGTCACAGGCCCTGATATGTTACTTAGAAATCATACTACAGATCAAGGCCGTAGATGGGTTTTTTTTACTCCCTGAAATTATTGGCTGGCTACGGCCTTGCTACAAATTAATGGTGTGGTATAAGGAGGAAGGAATAGCAGAGTAGATAATAAGACATACAATTGAAGGAAACTCTGGCGCGCCGGGAATAGTCCAGTCTTGTCGAGAGTGGGAATGTCTCTCAGGGTAGGACTGAGGTTGTGTTTACTTAACAATTTATCGTTCTTTCTCCATGCGAATTCGGGTACACTTCCTTAAAATGTATGCTCTACTCACCTCTACCCGATTAGCGTAAATGCGCTCCATCTGCTGGAGTATAAAAAGGAACATTATTCTCGAGTGTGGTATTTATTACCTGTTAATGTTGATGATGTGTCCGTCATCAACCTGTCTTTCTCTCATGGACTTGATGGCCTCTCTCGTACAGATGCTGACACCAATTATTCCGAGGTCAATCTGTTTCTGCCATCCCTCCGTCTTACCATCTAGAAGGCATAGTGGACAAGTCAAACTATGCCAGAGGAGGGGTTAACCTCTATACAGAATCATCTTGTGACGTATGACGAGAAACTTCTGTACAGCAGCTCTTTATGACAGATGGTGAGGAACTTCTGTACAGCAGCTCTTTATGACAGATGACGAGGAACTTCTGTACAGTAGCTCTTTATGACAAATGGTGAGGAACTACTGTACAGCAGCTCTTTATGACAGATGACGAGAAACTTCTGTACAGCAGCTCTTTATGACAGATGACGAGGAACTTCTGTACAGTAGCTCTTTATGACAGATGACGAGAAAATTCTGTACAGCAGCTCTTTATGACAGATGACGAGGAACTTCTGTACAGTAGCTCTTTATGACAGATTGTGAGGAACTACTGTACAGCAGCTCTTTATGACAAATGATGAGGAACCTCTGTACAGCAGCTCTTTATGACAGATGATGAGGAACCTCTGTACAGCAGCTCTTTATGACAAATGATGAGGAACTTCTGTACAGCAGCTCTTTATGAAAGATGACGAGGAACTTCTGTACAGCAGCTCTTTATGACAGATGACGAGGAACCTCTGTACAGCAGCTCTTTATGACAGATGACGAGGAACTTCTGTACAGCAGCTCCTTGTGACAAATGATGAGGAACTTCTGTACAGCAGCTCTTTATGACAAATGATGAGGAACTTCTGTACAGCAGCTCTTTATGACAGATGGTGAAAAACTTCTGTACAGCAGCTCCTTGTGACAAATGATGAGGAACTTCTGTACAGCAGCTCTTTATGACAGATGATGAGGAACCTCTGTACAGCAGCTCTTTATGACAGATGGTGAGGAACCTCTGTACAGCAGCTCCTTGTGACAGATGATGAGAAACTTCTGTACAGCAGCTCTTTATGACAGATGACGAAAAACTTCTGTACAGCAGCTCTTTATGACAGATGGTGAGGAACTACTGTACAGCAGCTCTTTATGACAAATGATGAGAAACCTCTGTACAACAGCTCTTTATGACAGATGATGAGGAACTTCTGTACAGCAGCTCCTTGTGACAAATGATGAGGAACTTCTGTACAGCAGCTCTTTATGTCAGATGATGAGAAACTTCTGTACAGCAGCTCCTTGTGATGGATGACGAGGAACTTCTGTACAGCAGCTCCTTGTGACATATGACGAGGAACTTCTGTACAGCAGCTCTTTATGACAGATGATGATGAACTTCTGTACAGCAGCTCCTTGTGACAGATGACGAGGAACTTCTGTACGGCAGCTCCTTGTGACAGATGATGAGGAACTTCTGTACAGCACCTCCTTGTGACAGATTATGAGGAAATTCTGTACAGCAGCTCTTTATGACAGATGATGAGGAACCTCTGTACAGCAGCTCTTTATGACAGATGATGAGGAACCTCTGTACAGCAGCTCTTTATGACAGATGATGAGGAACTTCTGTACAGCAGCTCTTTATGACAGATGATGAGGAACCTCTGTGCAGCAGCTCTTTATGACAGATGATGAGGAACTTCTGTACAGCAGCTCTTTATGACAGATGACGAGGAAATTTTCTACAGCAGCTCTTTATGACAGATGATGAGGAACCTCTGTACAGCAGCTCTTTATGACAGATGATGAGGAACTTCTGTACAGCACCTCCTTGTGACAGATGATGAGGAAATTCTGTACAGCAGCTCTTTATGACAGATGATGAGGAACCTCTGTACAGCAGCTCTTTATGACAGATGATGAGGAACTTCTGTACAGCACCTCCTTGTGACAGATGATGAGGAAATTCTGTACAGCAGCTCTTTATGACAGATGATGAGGAAATTCTGTACAGCAGCTCTTTATGACAGATGATGAGGAACTTCTGTACAGCACCTCCTTGTGACAGATGATGAGTAAATTCTGTACAGCAGCTCTTTATGACAGATGATGAGGGACCTCTGTACAGCAGCTCTTTATGACAGATGACGAGGAAATACACACTACCTCCCTCCCTCAATCCTTGTTTTAAATGGGTGACCTGGCGGTCTAGGGGTAAGGTGTCAGACTTCTATTCTAGCGGCCGGGGTTCAATCATCGGTCGCGGCAAAGATATATCTGATTACCAAACCCTTCCTTCACCTCTGACAAGACATCTTGTGAATGTCGGGAATGCCAGGCCTCCACCGCGGTTCGGATTCCACGTTTAACTGTAGGACTTTCATTTCATTTCACAATCACCCACCATTACAAATTAGCGTAAGTGCGTATAATCCGAACGGGTAGTGTAGCAATTATTGCTACAAGGTATCCTAAATTGGGTTAGTCGATCAAAACATCACTTACCCAATTTCACCCACCGGACGAGCGCGCGGAAAAGAACGTCCACACACAATTACAACATTGAAACATCTGAGAGCGCTGATCCTAGTGCTGCATT
>CABFOV010002183.1:16779-36555 GCA_902141375.1 Timema poppense
TGTAGTAACGATAATAACATGGAGGGAGCGAGGTCTACTGTTCACAGAACTACTAGTAAGACTGTAGTAACGATAATAACATGGAGGGAGCGAGGTCTACTGTTCACAGAACTACTAGTAAGACTGTAGTAACGATAAGAACACGGAGGAAGCGAGGTCTATTGTTCAAAGAACTACTAGTAAGACTGTAGTAACGATAATATCATGGAGGGAGTGAAGTCTACTGTTTAAAAAACGACAATACGTTACTAGCCTAAGCATTGAGGAGAAGTACTAAAACAATATATTAATACTATTTTTAGTGAGGCGGTTTAGCCCCCTACTACCAATCCACGGTCTAGTCCTGTTATTTCTAGATCTAATTACATTTTGTAATAGACCTAATAATTCTTGTCACATCTTTCAGAATCAGGTTAGATATTGAAACTCTGATAGAAGTGATGGTAGCATCTTTCATCCCCCACGCAGGAAACCTAGTTCTGGAATAAATTAGTCTACCCGTACCGGTAACCACGCGGAAAATGACATAAGACAAGTTTTGTCTCTAGTCTGATGACGTAGAGTTTGAGGTTCGAGTCTCAACAGGATGTATTCACGGTGGTTTATCACACTTGATCTTTGCCTGTGGTTTTTCCATCCTCTCTCCACTGTAATGAGCGTGAATTTAATCTAAGTGCCCCTAACATTCTCTACCCCATATAGCAAGTTTTGTAATTACCAGCTTATGTGACCACATGGTCTGAGGCGTTACTTCCACAATAGACCGGTCTGCCTTTAATATGGAGATCGGGTTTAGAACCCCGTCGAGCATGCTGAGGGCGTTTTTTCCTAAGTGGGTTCCCACATTTCCTCTTTGAAAATGCGGGTATACTTTCTCTAAAGAAAACCTTCCTGGTTCCTAGCTCATTAGATTAATTAATAGGCCTGCGTGTGCGTACATCCAGAAGGGGCAGTAAGTCAGGGTGCTTAAAAAAATTAAAATAAGTTTTTTTTTTGGGGATCGCGTTTGACTACCTGTTCGTTTGTACGTTTATGTATTAATTACACTAATGGTTTTAGGAATTAGGGAGGTTATATTTAGAGGAAGTGTATCCGCACTGGCGTGGAGGGAGAGTGTAAAACCGTTTTAATACAAAAACACCCTCAGTACAACCGACCAAGATTCGAACCTTGATCTTCCCATCATCAGTAGTCTTGTCTACTTCGAGAAGAGTGCATTAGACGACGCAGCCACTGAAGCGGGTAGAAAAGTATAGTTTATAAACTTGATTTAAGACAAACAATTTAAACCTTAATATGAAACTGACAGCAATATCAGAACATTATAATCATCATCACCATCATTATTAACAAAATTATTATTATTTGCACACTGCATATTGCTTCCCTTGACAACTTTCTTCATTTAGTTACACAAAGGTGACCTGGTGGTCTAGGGGTAAGGTGTCAGACTTCTGTGCTGGCGGCCGGGGTTCAATCCTCGGTCCCGGCACAGATATATCTGATTACCAAACCCTTCCTTCACCTCTGACAAGACATCTTGTGAATGTGGGGAATGTCAGGCCTCCACCGTGGTTCGGATCCCACGTTAAACTGTAGGTCCTCCATTTCATCTCACAATCACCCTACCATTACACATTAGCGTAAGTGCGTACAACCCGAACGGGTAGTAAGACGCGGTGCTAATAATAATAATAATAATTATTATTATTATTATTATTATTATTATTATTACAAAAAGAATAGGAATTAATACGGTACCAACGAGATTAAATATACCTTCATTTGCATGTAGGATAAAGGGATATAATCTAGGAATAAACTACACTCAGTAAGTCGGGCTGGGACTGAAGCGTCGACCACCCTGTAGTAGGTAAACCAATATAGACAAGTTTGACGTAACAGTCAGCGAGCTCACTGATGCTAGATAAATGTTAATTGTTTTTGTACTAAGCTCATTATCACAGGAATGCCTTGAAATATCTCGAACCCACGATCACGTGCACAAGTTAGCGTCACGTGTCAATTATAATCAACTGCAGCGTTTCCGGGGATGGTTGATAGAGCGATGGAGAGATGGACTCTTTGAACCGACCTTAATCACGGCTGTTAAGGCCTAGTTTGTTACTAATTACCCTTCATTAAGCCAATGTATATTTCCCAGGAGAGAGCTACACATGCAATTAAAGTAATCAGGTCAGGAAGATCTAGGTTCGAGCTATATTTGGTACCCTAGGGATGTTTTTATATTATTTTCATAATGGGTTTTTAATCCCATTCCCATAAGCCCTAATAACACTTCTCCTTTATATTATTTTGTCAATAATAATCAATACTGACACTATATTAGACTTATATATATATATATATATATATATACATATACAAATGAAATAAAAAAAATTGATTTTGTGATCGAATTGATTTATATATTTATATATATATTTATATATATATATAAATCTATATATTTATATATATATATATATATAAATCAATTCGATCACAAAATCTATTTTTTTATTTTATTTGTTTAAGGTATTTAACGTGCATTTTCTGAACCTACTGATTATATCAGCACATGAAAATTTCTATGAGTGAGAGCGAAAGGGCTTACCAATTTTGCCGGTAGAGGTATTTTCACATATCTGTCAGGGTTCTTTCACTTTCCACAATTTACATGAGCCCGGCGGCTTTACTTTCCCTCCGAAGGAAGTTGTGCTACGGATTTTTAATGTTAAAATAATCCTTCGACTCCGGCTTGATTTGAACCCACGTACACCAGTTCTAGAGGCGAGCAATTTACCCCAAGATCACCAAGGTCAACAGCGTGGTCTAATGAATCCTAGTCTAAGTGTATAAATGATTTTCCACTTTCCTTTCCGCGTAAATGTGCGTACCTTTACTTTTAATCCTATCTTCCTCGTCCCACTAACGTTAGCGTAATCAATTTAAATGAGTTCTGAAAACTTATCTTAAGTCGATAGCGTGGCCGCATATTAGGCTAAGGGTCATGGTTTTGATTCCCAGCATGACCGATAAATATATCATTGATAAAATTTGGGTTTCTCTTTTCACAGTGATAAATTAACGGCTTGGGACTGGGCGTTGGAATTTTTCTTGATTTATGTTTGTTGTTTTAAGTTGTGTGTTGATATAATTATTGCATGTTAAATAACTCATTTAAATACATATGTTTGTGTATGATCCGTACCTAATATAGTAATAATAATAATTATTCGGGCTTCATCATTGGTAGCCTAGTAGTGGAAATATTAGCCAGTATTAATATCCCCATGAGATGAGGGTGATAGTGAATTTGAGGGCGTGGAACCAGTGGAAACACTAACTTAAGCTTAACCAGACACAGGTGACCTTTGGAGTAATTCCCCTTCCGGGAAAAATGTCCAAAGTCCCAGCTGAGAATTGAACCCGGGACCCCTAGGCTCGTTGCCAGATTCACTGACCACTACACCACTGGGCCGGTTCGTACCTATAGTGTGACGCATTGGAAAAAAAAAATTAAAATAAAACTAAATATAACAGACTAAAGCTAGGTACACATAACATAACTTCTTGTACAAAAAGTTGTGAAAGAAATTGTACAATATTTTTACAATATTGATTGCATACAAGTGTTACCTAAAGAATGTTCATACGGCATGTGCGGGTGCGTACAATATGTGGAGAAATGCTATGGTTTATTTGCTTTCAGTGGAATAATAACAGATAGTAAATAAATCAACCAAAATGTAATGAGTTTATTCTTTTTATTTATTTTAATACAAATATGGCTTTAAATTACAAATTTTTATCAATGGTTTTATGCCTAATAAAGACAGTACATTGTCATATGTTCAAATAATTCACGTCTGGCAGATATGGCTAAGTATTGCTAACAATCCAAAGGTTGTACAATAAAAATGGCCGATATATGATGTGTTCTATTCCCCGAAATTATATACAATAATTTACGCAAAGCAGATCTTTTACAATCTATTCTGTTCACACCACGCCATCTTTAGGTTACAATTTATTGTACAACATTTTTTACAATAAGTTGTATTGTGTGTACAGGGCTTAAGTAAATAATGTTCTCCCTTGGTCTTTGTTAAGACTGTCCCTCTACTATAAGTATCATTATTGTTAAGAAGAGGGTCATTTAAAAATAGCTCAACACGATTTTTTTGTCTAAAATAAAACAAGTTAATTTGACAGATACAAAGTATTGGTTTTAGGGCAATCTATAAAATAATCAAAACTAATACGCGCAGATAAGAAACAAGAATTCTAAATTATCTTTAGGATAGTAAAAGAAATAGCCAAATAATCCAGTGACCATTTTTGAACCCACATGTATGACCACGTGGTCTAAATGTCAGATTCTTCTAGTCTGGTTTGCCGGTGAGTGGTGGGTTGGGGGGTTTGAATCCATGCTGGGTGTACTGAGGGTGTTTTTTTTCCTCATTGCTTTCCAACTGTTCATCTTCTATAATGTGGATATATTTCCTATAAATGGTAACTTAATTATCTGGGCCCACTAGTGTAATTAAAATGATTATATCCCAGACGGGTGGTTATAGGCGTTTGAAGTAAAAATCAAATATTAATATTTAATCTATTTCATAATTTAAAAAAGTAAAGTTATTTATCTACGCTTATTTCATTAAACAAGATTAACATTAAACTAAAGGGAAATATCTGGTTTATTTGAATAAGTTTCAAATTAAATTGAAATCAAATTAAATTAAATTTGAACATGAAGCTAGTTTGTAATAACGTACCCTTAAAACTTTTACTGGTTCTAAAAAATCTGACATATAATTTTAGGTAACACTACTAATCTTAACGTAACAGGAGTGTAAAAGAGACATCCACTGTGGGCTTTTATGACATTTTAAATATTAAAGAAAAAAAAAACTCTCTTAGGCCCTAATATCAGAAAGCTACTGACAGTCATCAGTACCGACATTCGCATGGATAATAATTGTGTTTTTTTCTAAGCCCATCCTAAATTGACGCGACTGGTTAGAGTTTAATTTTCAGATCCTTTTTTAATTTAAATGTACTTTTTTAAATTACATTAATGGTAGTCTACGTTTCAGAATAAGATACTCTTTTATGATTAAAAAACTCGCAAATCTATTCACTGAATATTTACAAAATATATGTGAAGCACTACCGAGTCGAAGATGGCTCGTGAACTTACGTAATTGGTCACTCATATGTAACTGAAGATTGCCGCACGTCCATCACAGACTCTGCCTTAAAATATAAGGGAAGAACTACCCTGAGCACGGGGTGATTCCTAGATAGCTCAGTGATTAGATCATTGGAGAACTAAGCCAAAGGTACCGGGTTCAATTCCCATGTCCAAATGTCATTTCTCATTTTATATAATATAATATAAAAAAAATTGTTATCTTCAATAGTGTGAAGAACCCGCTTCAGTAGCAGTCTAGTCTAATGTGTCCCTCTCACAATAGACTAGACTGCCAATGATGGGAAGATTAGGGTTCGAATCCCGGTCGGGTCTACTAAGGGTATTTTTTATTTAAATGTTTTCTCACTCTAGAGTACCTCTAAATGTTTATTTCCTCATTCCTTCCTCACTAAAGTAATAATCATATATGAGTATAAACTGGACAGGTAGTAAGATGCGATGATAAAAATAAATAAAATGTAGATACAATTGTATTATTATTATTTCCTCTATTGTGGCAATGTAAATTTCGAGTTTTCAAATAACAAATTTCATATATGAAAATGAGACCGTGGATTACACTAAGTTAGTTATAAGATTATAATATGTTAGAGGAAGAATGATAAGGAGTTTAATTAATTTCAAAACGAAGTAAGTTTCTGAAAACAACTTTAATAAATAAATAAAAAAGTTAATGTCTAGTAATTAGTCTCTCTACTTTATCATATGCTGAGGAATTATTTTTTTTCTTCTAGCATTGCGTCTTGCTACCCGTTTGGATTATGCTCCGATGTTATAATTTTGCTAATGCTCCAAGGATGAAGGTTGAATTTAGAAACATTTTACCCGCATTTGCATGAATGTAGAGTTGAAAATAAACTTTTATGAAAATGCACACTCAGTACATCCGATCGGTATTTGAACCCCGGTCTCCCCATCATGTAGTCTAGTCTATTGTGAGAGCAATACCTTAGACTATGCGGCCACCTAAGCGGGTGTGATGACATATTAAAATATATATGAGTTTCAATCTCAAACAGACGTGTTGAGGGAGTTTTTTTCCTAAATTGTTTCAAACTCAGTTTACGTAATTATACATGTTTAGCCAGAATGGGTAGTAAGATTGAGTAGGGGGAAAAAAAGATTGTTTATGCCTGAGATTATATTAGCAAATTCCCTCAATGTACAGTATTGAACACAGATGTGAAAATACTCCTATTTTCTGATGGGAGCATTTATCGAAACACCTTAAAACCTTTTGGTTATTTCAATGATATTGGTCTGCGCATTGGTAAAATAATATTTGAAATTGTTTATTTATCCAATAATGTGTAACTAAGTACTATTTAAAGTAATTTGAAATATTTATTTTAAAATAAGGCAGCTCGATTGTTTTATATTATACTTGTAATGACTATATATATATATATATACAGTTTAAATTTAAAGAACACTTTCAACTACTGTCAAGATTAAGCTTATCACGATAATTTGTAGCTATTATGTTTCACACGAAATTACAAACATAGAAATAACATGTATATATACATTATTGCTTTTAGTAAAATTCCTAGTTCTACGAACAACCTTTTATTAGTTTATTCATCAAAGATTAAATTTTATTTTCAAACATGTCTTAAATAAATATTTTAATTTTATGAAACTGCTCTCTCTTTTTAATAAATAATTTTCACTTAATTTTAAATCTGACCACATGCAAACATCTATAAATATTTGATTATAAGACTTATAGAATATTTATTATTAATAAGCCAGTTTAAATTGCGATTAAATATTATTATAATTAAAACAATCATAAAAATAGTTTGTTAAACTCCTATTTTCACACAATAAATGCAATTTGCAAACTAAACGACTAAATATCACAGGTTTATTTAAAATATATGTTCATGTCATGTAAAAGGTTGATTAAATAAAAAATAATAGTTGAAAATTGTTGGTTAATTAACCACAATGTCTATTGAGGCTAATAATCGACCATCTCAAACAAACAAAAATCCAAAAATAAAGTTTGATTGACCTTTAAAAAAAATACACATTTGGTTAATTTAACCAGCCTGTTGCCCATTTATAAGATAAAAAAAAGTGGGTGGCATTGTTCAATATCATAAAGCATAGTTCTTCATTCCTTGGCTAGTTTTTTTTCGTGAGCTGTCTGTGACTGGAAGCTCAAGGAGGGGGCAGAGAACAGGACGCTTTGGTAGTCTTAAGTTCACTGACAAAAGGAATGGACCTGTCGTAAGACAGAACACATAATTAAATTAATAATTATTATTATAACTAGCATCACTGGTTCTTGAACGATTGGTTGATGTAGGTACAAGCTTATCTAATCTTTATCTATTTGATACTCGTTTATAGAGTTGGTATTGCACTAATAAATCTGATTCACTACAGTTTTAGTTGTTTTTTTAAATTGTATAAGGGAACGTTGAAAACCTAAGAGATAAAAAAACTTAATAAGAGCACCAAGGGCAACATTTCGCGACCCTCTAACGTAAAACAACAATGTACACTTTGTTCTAATAAAATATAGACACAGTTTGGTGCTAACTTTAGAATCGAGGATTTATTATACATAAGAGGAAACACTTTTAATGTTGTATGTGTCCACTTCAGTAGATGTTTGGTTAAGGCGTCGTTCGCGCAAGAGACTAGACTGCCACTGTCGGGGATATAAGGGTTCGAACCTCAGTCGGATGTACTAAGGGTGTTTTTTTAAATTAATGGCCATCCGCTCCACCTTCACGAAAATGCAGGTAAATTTCCTTTAAATTCAACCTCGGCCATCCCTTACATATTGGAGTGATTAGTACATATTCT
This sequence comes from Timema poppense, assembly GCA_902141375.1. Taxonomy (NCBI): domain Eukaryota; kingdom Metazoa; phylum Arthropoda; class Insecta; order Phasmatodea; family Timematidae; genus Timema; species Timema poppense. The sequence goes on from CABFOV010002183.1 coordinate 24,827, forward strand.
TATAGCCTGGGGTCACGGTGCTCAGGCGTAAGGCACCTGCCCGACGTACGGCGGCAGGGACGTGCTCTGGGACCACGCACGCTTCATATAAGCGAGCACTAGACTGTCTTTGCCACCTCCCGGTACTGAAAAGTCTCCCAAAATCCTGTCGGGGCACCTCCTCGGGGTGGCCCTGGGCAATGTGTCCGGACGGTGGAGTCCGGGCATAGCTAAGACCCCGACATAGGTCATCTGTATGTGAGGAGCGGTGCTCCTGGACATGCACTAAGCGGTTGGTAGTGCGTACCCGTTTTGTGGGGATATATGGTCATGACACCTCCACGAGGTCCCCGCTGGGCAACTTCAGACGGTTAGTCTCGTAAAGAAGGTCTTGAAGGGGCGGAAGGCTAGGTTTGGGGCAGTGAGCACAAGATGGGGCAGTTAGCAGAACGGAGGAGGCAACTGTCCGGAGGCTGAGTTCCTGACCCCCTCGTGATTGGGCGATCACTAGGAGGGGCCAACTCCTACCCTCATCCGGTCCAAGCGAGGGGGAGGGGGTTTTCCCCAAGTAACTCATGGGAGGGCTGGGCCTGGTTTTTGTCGGGTGCCCGAGTAAACCGGAATAGCACTCATGGACTCCGGTCCATGTCCGACGAAAAGGTTCCGTCCCGATGGTAACAGTGGTTGCACTGTGAAAAACTGCAAAAGCTTATGTGCGGTGTATCTGGAAAGTCCTTAACGAGCATGCTCTTTAATAATTAATAAATACTTCCTTTGTGAAACCAAATCATAATGATTTTCCTTCTACACTTCTTTATATATATAAAGAAGTGTAGAAGGAAAATCACTATATATATAAAGAGAGAGAGAGAGAGAGAGAGTGTGTGTTATTACTTTGGTCAACTTATTGAATAGGCATGTTTTTTCCGCTATCCGCGCCTTACTATACAAGGAAGGATATCCTAATATTTAAATTTACTATATATAAACAAACAATTTGAGGAAATGTACCCACATTGGCGATGAGGGAGAGTGAGAAACCATTATTGTACACCAATCCCTGCCTTAAAGTTTAAACCCTACCTCTCCATCACCGCAAACTATAGTAGATGAGACTAACGCACTAACGCCTTTGCCTACATGTCCACTATTTCGGGTTTTTCTAGGCTTGTGTGTCTTTTAAAAGACTGAAATTACTCTGTTAATAGTTCTTCTACCCGAAAAAATTGTGTAGCTTGATCAGCTCTCACATCAAGGTATGGAACGATCGGATAGGCTAATGTATATTGCATCTGCTCGCGTGAAAACCAACATGTTGTCTTGTTACAGGTTTGAGAATATGTATCTAGGAAAAATGTATTTGTTTCCTCGCCTTGAGATAGATCCACACTTTATCAGAGTGAGATGAGTGGAGCATCATTTCACACGATCACTGAAATGTATGTGGATAAATCTGTCTTTGCAACCTCAACTAAAAACGATAAAACGATGCCATCGTGTTTTATTTCAGCGTGAATAAACATCTCATTTATGTTATTGTCACTGTGGTTGTTTTTAATTAGTGTTTTGTCATCGTAAAACAAATTTAGCAAGTACTCACTCCATTTAAAATGTGGTGATTCCAATTGCTTAAACATCCGCCATCTCTACTTACATAATACATGTGCAACTGAACACAGTTAGATGATATGATATGTTATGAACGCTGAGTGTATCTTACAAGCAGATTGCTATGGTGCGAAATGACCATAGCTGGAATCCCCTCAACTCGCGCATAGCCAGACAAGACATTTAGTGCGAGGAAATCTTATTGGCTTAGAACCAGTCAAGGGAGAGCTCTTCTGCTTTTTCTTCTACTTTTCCTTCTACTTTTCGGTGAGCACGTGAATCCACAATAAGGCTACCACTTGGAGTATACAGATGAGTAAGCCATCATTATGGCAGCTATTGGATATTGTAAAGTCTTCAACTGAGCAAAACATCAGAACTTTAACCAGTGGTTGCCATCCAAAGTCTTCAGCGGAGCAAAACATCAGGACTTTAAACGATGGCTGCCATCCAAAGCCTTAAGCCGAGGAAAACATCAGGACTTTAACCTGTGGCTGCCATCCAAAGTTTTCAGCTGAGCAAAACATCAGGACTTTAACCAGTGGCTGCCATCCAATGTCTTTAGCTGAGCAAAATATCAGGACTTTAACCAGTGGCTGCCATCCAATGTCGTCATCTGAGCAAAACATCAGTAATTAAACCAGTGGCTGCCATACAAAGTCTTTAGCTGAGCAAAACATTAGGGCACTAACCAGTGGCTGCTACCCAAAGTCTCCAGCTGAGAAAACCATCATGCCAGTGTCCAATATATCACAAGTATTGCGAGCGGTGTCCAAGAGACTGTTTTACCACCTTCTGACGAGGATATATCGAGGTTCTTTGGTTTCCTCTCACCTCCGACGTCAGGATTGGATCCCGTCTTGGTATCTGTTGGAGTTGGTTTGGGATGTTTCTTTACCTCAATATTTTCTAAGTCTTCATCATCGTCCGACACCATCATCATGGATGGTTCGTTCAGAGGGATGGAAGGGTTCGAATTACGACCGTAAGGAGGCGTCAGGTTCGTGTCTAGATAAAACTTTCCCCTGGCCCTGAAACAAACCAAAAATAAATAAACTACCTTGTGCGTACAAGCCTTTATTTCTGGTTATTACCTAACGTCACTAGTGATGGCATGGTACCGTAGGGAGGCCAGGGGATGGTATAATGACCTTCAACCTCCTTCCCAGTGAGACCTATACCATTTAAAAAAATTCATGGTGTCAACCAATAATCGAGCCATACCAACCGAACATCCACTGTATGTTGGAGTAGATAGTGCCAACTTATGTGGCTAAAGGTTACGTAGATATTTATCATGGGTATCACAGAATCCGAACTGGACTTCCTTTTCTTCCTTTAAAATGTTTATATTCAAATAACACTGCTCTCACGTCAAATTTTCAAAAATTGTTGAGACATATATGTGACGAGATATTAAAATAAACCGTCCTACTAAAAAAATATTGTATTTATTTTGTTAAATTTTTATTTACTAAAAAAAACTACACAAATACGGACCTTAGCTCGCATTCCCTTCCACTCCGCCTTAATCTCATTCCAACAATGCTTACTTAGGCCTAAATAAAATAAAATTTTACGGGCCTAGGCTACGGCTAAAAATACTAAAATGCTAGAATTGACAGTTAACTGGCCGTTCGTTACAAGAGACTCCAGATTTCTAAAATGTGTCAAAAAATACTGATAAATAACTCAATAAAATTCTATCAATAAAATCGGGTGACCTGGTGGTCTAGGGGTAAGGTGTCAGACTTCTATGCCGGCGTCCAGGGTTCAATCCACGGTCACGGCAAAGATTTATTTGATTGCCAAACCCTTCCTTCCTTGTGAATGTAGGGAATGCCAGGCCTCCACCGTGGTTCGGATTCCACGTTAAACCGTAGGTCCTTCATTTCATCTCACAATCACCCTACCATTAACAATCACCCTACCATTACACATTAGCGTAAGTGCGTATAACCCGAACGGGTAGTAAGACGTGGTGATAATAATAATAATCAATAAAATTCCTTTTTAAGTATATCTTAAATTTAATCCTTTACCCTCCAAATTTTTAATTGATAAACTTCTGACCGCTTGTTCTAAATTCCCTGCCTACGTCACTGCTGTTTTTGTTATTTTTAGCATCCCGTCTTACTACCTGTTCGAGCTATACGCATATGTACTAGCCACGCTAACGATTTTCAGGGATGTGGAAAGCTATATTTATAGGAATTGTACACGCATTTGCGTGAGGTGAGAGTGGAAAATCACTTTTGGTAAAACCACCCCCGGTTCACCCAACCGAGATTTGAATCTCGATCTTATTGTCATCTGAAGTCTAGTCCACTGCAAAAGAAGCACCTTGGACTGTGCGGCCACCGGTGTGGGTAACTACTTCCATCCGATATTCAAGTTACCCGTTTAAGTGGCCGCACGGTCTAAGGTGCTGATTTCGCAGTAGACTAGAATACCAATGACGGGGAGATCGTGGTTCGAATCTCAGTCGAGTGTAGTGAGGGCCCTGAAAGATTTTCCACCCTACCTCCATGCAAATGTGCATACACTTCCTTAAAATTTAACCTTCCTAATACTTAACATATTAACTGAATTATTACATATATATATAATCCGAACAGGTCGAAAGTGCAATGCTATTGTCTTTAACCCCACGTTTACTACCCGTTTGGGTTATACGTTTTTGTACTTATTAAACTAATAGTTTTAGAGATTAGGAAGGTTATATTTAGAGGAAGTGTTCCAAAATTTGTGTGGAGGGTTAATGGAAAACCATTTTGTGAAAACCATTCTCAGTACATCCGACCAAGGTTTTAACCTCGATCCCTCCGTCATCGGTAGACTAATATACTGCGGGAATAGCACGTCAGACCATGCGTCCACCGAGGCGGGCTGCTATTGTATTCCCCAAGATAATGAACACCCTGTATATTTACGTGGAGGGCGTGTTGAGACCCATGATGACCTTCTCTTGCCCCACGCAGCTCTTGTTGCGGTAGGCCTGCCACGAGTCGCACCGCGTCGCCAAGAACGCGTCGGCGCTGTAGATGGACTCCACGAACAGCAGGGGCGCCATGAAGTGACTGCAGATCACTGCATCACAATAGCACGCATTAATTAATCTTAAACAAGTAGTTCTGTGAACAGTGGACCTATATTCTAAAAATACCGAGTAGATAATGTTAAGAGGTATGTCATGTTCCTATCTTTACTGCAGTCTTAAGATTTATTTTTGGATTTCAAGTTGAAATATATCCTATCATTTATCTTTGGATTTCAAATTGAAATATATCCTATCATTTATCTTTGGATTTCAAATTGAAATATATCCTATCATTTATCTTTGGATTTCAAGTTTAAATATTTTCTGTAATTTTTCCTTGGATTTGTATTTGATATTTTTCTTTGATAATCAATCAATTAATCAGAAAACAAATTAATACTCTATTCTGATCTATATTTTTAAAGAGTTCGGTTATAAAGGGAGTCCATTAGGTCAATGTGAAATAACCGTCTTACGTTGGTTTGGGCATGTTGAGAGGATGAGTGTGGATCGAGTGACGAAGCAAATATATGAAGGTAGAGTGTGTGGTTCAAAAGGAAGGGGTAGGCCAAAGACGTGGTAAAATGTTGTAGATGAATGTGTGAAAAAGAGAAACATTAAGAGTTTTAAGAATAAAAGAGCATGTATGACTCGGTGTTTAGATGTTGTTGAAGAGAATAAAGAATGGAAGGATAGGGAACAGCGTGATTAGGTATGTATGTATATGTGTATTAAATAGCACATTATATTTATAGAAAATAACCGTAGTTTATGTCGTTCAAGACGTCAGTCTCACAACAGATATTAGATATTTTTTTAAATGCGCTCCAAGTACTCAATATAATGCTTAGAAGTTAAAATTAAAATCACATGAAATGCGCTATTAAATGAAAAAGCCTTTTTTAGCGGCCATCATATTGAAACGTATGGTTAGGTTGAAAAACCTTGTACATATGTTGATTGGTCTAGGTTCAAAGAACGCTTCCCAAAAAATTTTATTAAAATAAGTCCACGTATTTGACAGTTATCTAGGAACAAAGATCCGGACAGCAGACAGACAGACAAACTAAATGCCACATGATTGAAAATATAGCATGGTCTCGTTACGCTCGGTCAAGAAAAAAGACCATACCAGTTCCTGCACCGACTAGGGTCAGCTTTAACATAGAAGGGGGTCGATTAGAAATTATGGAAGGGTGGGGGGGATTTAAGAATACGTACCAGATTTAATTTGAAGAAAAGATGAGAAACCACACTGGCGTAGTAAGGGCCACGGACCCGATGGGAAATAGAATTCAGTCTTTTTGTGTCAAAATAATCACGTTAGATTATGATACAAAGATGAACTCGGTGGTCTTGGGATAAGGTTCCGGCCTCAAGACCCTATGTTCGTGGGTTCAAACCCAGCCAGAGTCAACGTATTTTTCTGAGAGATAAAAATCCGATGCACAGCTTCCTTCAGAGGAGAATTAGAGCCACCCATGTAGATCATAGCATGTAAAAGATCCCTGGAAGGTATGTGAAAATACCTTTCAAAAAATTGGTAGGACCTTTCACTATCGATCATAGAAATTCTTGCGCCCTGATAAAATCAGTCGGTTCAGAAAATGTTCGCTAAATACCTCAAATAAATAAATAGAATATACAATTACACATCAGGATATGTAAATAAACACAGGGATGGTCAGTTCCAGGCACATAATATTTACTAGTTTCATCCATGTTTAGCGTAATTACTTTAATCATTGTGGTATTCAAAAGACAATACTCAATATAAGTCTATTAACACCGCTAGCTAATCAAGAACTACTGTTATTAGCACTCTGTGGAGTAAATAATTAACTATTGAAAAGATAAATACACCTGCTACTGTGGGTATGTGAACCAAGGAGTCATTGTCTAGTTAGCCAATAACGGGGAGGTTGGAGTTCGAATTACGAACAGGTTTACTGGGGTGATTATTTTTATAGAGAGTTTTTATGTTTACTTTCGCCTTTAAATTCTACTTTGACCATTAAATCGGTATTATTAATATTATTATGTAATCATACCTTTCTCGTCCCTTTAACATTAATATAAATATTAGGATAATACAGACGGATTGTAATTCTTGATGCACCAAAACAATAGTTTTAAATATTGTCACCCGAGAGTGCAAATTTTCTATGTCCAATTTTTCACTTTTCTGTAAAAGAGCATTAAAGTTTGACCTTGTTTATAAAAACAATGCTACTAGATGTCAACTCGAGTGTGTATCTTCTTAAGTAATTACATAATAGTCTCAATTTCACCGCAGGTGGATCATATGCATTCCAAATAAAGGTAAACACCACATATCTCAAATTTAACAATTTTTGAGATATAACACTTTCATTCTCGGGTGACGAATATGAGCCTGTCTCACACCCCGGATAGCACGTAGTTTAGGTAGGAAATATAGTTTGAACCAGGAGTTGAAACATAGTCCTCATTATAAAAATAGTATAAATTGAAGCAAATGTAACAATTTACCATATTGCTGTCGAGTTAACGATACACAAAACATCAATTCGATACGATTTCTGACTTGAGCGTAATCGTGTATCAAATATCTCGATTAGTCGGTCGTAAGATGCATTTGCGTTGAACGTACGACTATATTTAAAAAAAAATTAAAAGGTAACCTAAAAGTACCAGATGAATAACTACAATAAAGGTATACATTTCAGTGGTCGAATGGTTTAAGGTGCGGCAGAATGGAGCGCAAACATTTTTACAGTTTTTATAGAATATACATCTTTTGGCCAAAATAAATCAAATTTTTCTCCAGGAGTAACATAGAGTTTAGTTTTTTGCAAATTCTAATATTAACAGATCTTGAATATCTGTCGGGCGTGTCCTGGAATTTTGTCAAAACTTTTTAAATAAAGAGGAAAAGGTGTTTACAAAATTACAGGACACCCTTGAAAGATATTCAAGATCTGTTGATATTAAAATATGCAGAAAACTAAGCTACTGTTGCTACTGGATAAATATTGATTTATTTTGGCCAAAAAAATTAATGCTATAAAAACTGTAAAATTACTCTTGCTCCCTTCTGTCGCGCCTTAAGGCGTCACTCTCGATAGATTAGATCACTGATTATGGGAGTATCATGGCTACAATCCCGGTAGGGCAGGCTTCCCCAACCCTAACATATTATCTTAATTAGTAAATATGTGCAATGCCTGAACGGGCAACAACAAGAGAGAAAACAGGTTGAGTTGCACCAAGATACAATAATTATTATGAAGAATTATTAGAGGACAATCATCATTGTTACTTTTCAACTCGTCGTCCTGGCAAGTGGGTTGCGGGGACTTCCCACCGTTAGGGTAGAAGTCTGCATGCCCGATGGGATCGTAGAACGCCAGGAAGTCGCCGGCAGTGTGGATGGACATGACGAACTCTGCATCTTCTGGGTCTAGGCGGTCTTTGGGCGGTCTACGGTCGAACATAGGTCGAGCAGCGTCCAGACCTGGAATCAAGGTCGATATTCAATTAACATGAACTCGGTATCTTCTGGGTCTAGGCGGTCTTTGGGTGGTCTATGGTTGAACATAGGTCAAGCAGCGTCCAGACCTGGAATCAAGGTCGATATTCAATTAACATGAACTCGGTATCTTCTGGGTCTAGGCGGTCTCTGGCAGGTCTATGGTCAATCATAGGTCGAGCAGCGTCCAGACCTGGAAACAAGGTCGATATTCAATTAACATGAACTCGGTATCTTCTGGGTCTAGGCGGTCTTTGGCGGGTCTACGGTGAAACATAGGTCGAGCCTCTTACAGACATGGAAACAAAGTTCAAAGTCAATGGACATGAACTAGATATCTTCTAGGCCTAAGCGTTCTTTGGCTGGTCTACGGTGAAACATAGGTCTAGTAGCGTCCAGACCTGGAAACAAGGTTTGGAGTAAATTGACATGAACTCGGTATCTTATAGGTCCAAGCGTTCTTTGTCCGATAGGTCGAGCAGCGTCCAGACCTGGAATCAAGGTTCAAAGTCAATGGGCACTTTTAGCTTCGTATTTCCCACACGTCTCCCTGCCCATCAGGATTATAAGCATGGTGTGGGGACAAGGAAAGTATAATTTAGAGGAAACGTACCCAAATTTGAGTGTTAAAAGAGGAGGAAAGAATACAAGATAAAACTCACCCTCAATACACCAGGTTTGGATTTGAATTCTGACCTTCCCGTTGCTAGTTGCTAAATCGGATGAGGCTTGCACTCCAATGATCAATTGTTTTATGTATATCTTATCCAGGGCTGTTGATTAGAAGAGCATGATTTCAACATATTAGTGGGTAATTCCTTACTATTCGTACCTAGTATAAAAATCGCCCAAGTCAAATTTATTGCTACCCGCTTCGGTGGCTACATAGTCTAACGCACTATTCTCCCAGTAGATGTAGACTACCGATTACGGGGAGATCAAGGTTCGAATCTCAGTCGAGTGTGCTGAGGGCCGGTTTAAAAAAAAGCTATTTTTCACTCTTCTTCCACGCAAATGCGGGTTCACTTCATCTCAATATAACTTTTTTAGTCCTTTTAACCACTACTGTTATTAATACACAAGCGTATAGCCCGAAGGTTAGTAAAATGTTGTGCTAAAATAAAAAATAAATACTTTATTGGTTGTTCAACTCACATAGTCTACAGTAAATCAACGTGGTAGTTTGGACGTGTTATGATTTATGGACAAATTTGCAGCTCAAGGCCTTTTGTTTGGACACCTCAATGGCTCAATCAATTTTATAACGGCATCGAGAACCCATAGTAGCATTAACACATTCACCGATTAACGTAAATTATAAATTGATGTTTTCCTCAATACGTAACCGATTTGAACACAGTAAAACTGGTGTCAGCAGCATTACATGGTTTTTTGTTGTTGTTGTTGTTGTTGTTGCGACAGTATCTTTTTAATTGGTTTAAGTTAAAGGGATGTGATATGATATAGTCCTTGATATTTTGTGCGGCTGTAGAATTATTTCCAGGTTTCTTCAATATATAATTAAAATAAGACTGGATTTTTTATTGTTATTTTTAGCGCTGCGTCTCAATATCCGTTCGTGTTATGAGCATATACAGAGGGTTTGGAACCTTATAACCCAAACTGAACAAATAGTTTGTTTCAACCAAAAGTAATACAAAATTCCTGTACACTTACATCTGGAAAACTATTATAATTCCGTTAAATTGTGTTCAAAGCTTCGGCGTACAGCGCCGGGACAGAAAAACTGTTCAATCGTGCATGTACAACAGGTTGCATAGGAGTTAGGCTTGCGGCATTGCACATGTAATGATGGCCAGCACTTGCTGTGATGTAGGACCGTTAATGATGACCCTCAGAACGTATTCGCATTTCTAGATGGACTGGTGTGTTGTTTACTATTAATTGTGGTGTGTTCTGCTGTAGTGCTCCGAGAAGTTGAGGTGTGTAGTTTCGCACGCCTAGAACCTATGCAACCTTTTGTACACTCATGTTTGCACAGCTTTGCTGTCCCGGCGCTGTACGACGAAACTTTGAACACAATTTAATGAAATTAGAATAGTTTTCCAAATGTAAGTGTATAGGAATTTTGTATTACTTTTGGTCCAAACAAACTATATGTGTAGTTTGGGCTATAAGTTTCAGAACACTATGTATACTAATCGCTAATGGGCTAAAGACGAAGAATGCTAAACTAAGAGATAGTGTACCCCATTTTGGGTGGACCATGTGACCACCAAAGTGGATTGAAGGCCCTATTGTTTCGTTTAAAGTTATTTTGTATTTAATTTGCTGTAATTTCTTCACTCTACTGGAATAAGTCCGTTTTCTGAGGTTTGAGAGTTTTCACATTTTAATTATGCAAAATATGAAATTTCAAATCAAGCATGGCAACTCCATTCAGTCTAAAATTTAGCCAACTGCAGCCCGCTTCGTTGGTCGAATTTTTAAAAGTGTCACTTTCACAATAGACTTGACTGCTGATGACAAGGATATTGGGGCTAGAATACCTGTCTGGTGAATATTCTTAAATAGTTTTACACTTTCCCTCCATGCAAATGCCGTTACATTGCCACTAAATTCAACCTTTGGAATGATAAATAGCTGTGCCGTATTCCAAGTATCACTACCCGCCTGGGAAATTTGCATATAATTTAGGCAACTAGATTAGGAATGTCGAAAGTAAAGTTTAGAGGATGTATCATACCAACCGCAATTTTTATTGCATGGCTCCGTGAGGCGGCCGGGTCAGAGCTCATGGGAGATGGTAGCATACTCTAGAATCGGTGGCATTTACCCACGAGTCTCTTGAGACTGGTGGTAGCCCCAGAGATGCCCCGCTGTTACCCCTGTCACCCGCGGCTCTATACTGAAACCTACGTCAGTGAGGCAGATGGGGCAAAGCCTCTCGGAGACGGTAGTATTGTCTTGAAGTGGTGGCACTTATCCACAGTTCTCTTGAAATGGGTGGTAGTTTGGAGCTGCCCCACCATTATTACCACCCTCTGCACCCTTAGAATGAACCCCACAACTGCGAGGCAGTTGGGGGCGAAGCCCCCTCAAAGACCGTAGAACTCCCTCTAATCGGTGGCACTTACCTACGATCCTTTTGAGACGGGTGGCAGTCCGAAGCTGTCCCGCTGCTAGTCCGGCCACCTGCGCCCCTAGGCTGAACCCCACGACGGTGAGGCGTTCCGGGCTCAACCCCTCGTTGAACAGCGCCTCTATGAACCGCGCGAGAGCCACAGCGGCCTTGTCCGTGTTGTTGACCGCCTGTTCGTACCAAGGACCCTTGGCCAGGATCCCCCAGTCCATCACAACCATGTTCACATCCTGGACGAAAAGGGACGCTGCCAACACACAACGTAGTTTAGTTCACAGGTCAGTAGGTGCTGGCGACACTGTAGGAGCTGTATGTAGCGCGCATGTGTGGGATCTAACAACTGACTTTTCGGCACCGTTTGGACCGTACACGTTTTAACCAAGCTAAAATTCACGTATGTAGCCGCATAGTCTAAGGCGTCACTCTCGTAATAGAGTGGACTGCCGATGACGGGGAGATCGAGGTTCAAATCCCAGGGGGACGGGGAG
>CABFOV010002183.1:36658-50296 GCA_902141375.1 Timema poppense
ACCCGCCTCGGTGGCGTAGTTGGCTAACGCGCTTGTCGTGTTGAGCTCGACTGCTGAGGACGGGGAGATCGAGGTTCGAATCTCGGTCGGGTGAACTGGGGGTGGTATTTACTAAATGGTTTTCCACTCTCCTTCTACTGCGGGTCCACTAATTTCTTCGAAAGTCAACCTTCCTCATTCTCAACTATTATTATTAGCACCGCGTCTTACTACCCGTTCGGGTTATACGCACTTACGCTAATGTGGAATGGTGGGTGATTGTGAGATGAAACGAAGGACCTACAGTTTAACGTGGAATCCGAACCACGGTGGAGGCCTGGCATTCCTCACATTCACAAGATGTATTGTCAGAGATGAAGGAAGGGTTTGGTAATCAGATAAATCTTTGCCGCGAGCGAGGATTGAACCCCAGCCGCCAGCACAGAGGTCTGACACCTTACCCCTAGACCGCCAGGTCACCCTCTCTCATTCCCAACTGATTAGCGTGATTAGTAAATAGGTGAATGGATTGTAAGACGTGGCGCTAAAAGTGTTACGTGTAACCCGGACGAGTGGAAATAAACTTTGTGGAACTAAAGAACTTTAATTGAATATGGGTGAAAAAGGTAAACTCTATATTAGGAGTACCGGCATTTACATGGAGGAATTTGTAACATAGTTTAGGTAAAAACACCCCTCAGTACACTCGGCCAGTAGCCTAACACCCCTCCTTACCAACGTCCTTGTCGTCGACAATCCAGACTAGGTTAACCTGACGTTTAGCCGACGTGCCCATCGATGCACATTATAGACAAGTTATGAAGGAAACAACTTTAAAGTTAAATTATGTGTGTGTGTTAAAGGCCTAAGCTATTTTATTTGTTAGTTACGGTTATAGCCGTATCTAAATATCATGTACTTTAAATTGAGCAATTACATCTGTGTTCGATTCCTGGTCTCATTTTTCAATTTAGAGAATATAAGTTATTTTTTGTTTAACTTTATGCACAAAATAGTAGAATAAAACTTTAAATTTAAATATTAAAGATCTTACTGTAATAAAATTAGTTAAATATTATTAAATACATTGAGAATTTATAATGAATTCAAAAAGATTGAATAAATAAAAAGAAAAGATTAAACGGCTTTACAAATTAATCTTCTCTATTTTTTTCATTCCCGCTAATGATTTTAGGGGTTAAGAGGCTATATTAATAGAAAGTGTACCCACATTTGCATGGAGGAAGAGTGGAAAATTAATTTGGAAAGACAACCCTTAGTACATCCGACCGAGATTCGAACCTAGATCCCTCCGTCATCGGCAGTCTAGTCTACTGCGAGAGTGGCGCGTTAGACCACGCGGCCACCGAAGTGAGCTTTTCTATATTTATTCAATCTTTTTAACTAATTATAAATTGTCAATGTATTTTATATTATTTAACTAATTTTAAACCTTTTCTTCACCTCTGACAAGAAGTGTATTAATCACAATTTGTGAATGTGGGGAATACCAGGCCCCCACTGTGGTTCGAATCCCAAGTTAAACTGTAGGTCCTCCATTTCATCTCACAATCACCCTACCATTACCCATTAACGTAAGTGCGTGTAACCCGAAAGGGTAGTAAGACGCGGTAATAATAATAAATTTTTACTACTATAAAATTGTTAATACTTTAGCTTAAAGTCTTGTTCTCTTATCTTAATAACACTCCTTATTTTAAAATATTTTTTAAAAAAAAGTTCTAAAATGTTTATGTAAAAGGTTTGGTTTATGGCTGGATCTTATCATTTTGAGAAGTTAAATTACTGCCTTATACTAGTATATAGCGTACCGCGCCTACGAAAGTGAGGCACATGCGCTTGTGCAGTTCGTTTAAATTGTTCAATGCACAATATGAACTTTACAGTAGCCCCGACCCGCCTCGGTGGCGTATTTGGCTAACGCTCTTGTCGTGTTGAGCTCGACTGCTGAGGACGGGTAGATCGAGGTTCGAATCTCGGTCGGGTGAACTGGGGTGGTTTTTTCCTAAATGGTTTTCCATTTTCCCTCCACGCAAATGCGGGTTCACTTCCTATAATTCAACCTTCCCAATTCATAATCCATTAGAGTAATTAGTACTTAAAGCGTATAACCCGAACGGGTAGTAAGACGCGGTGCTAAATATTATTATTATTATTATTATTATTATTATTATTACAGTAGCCCCATGGCTTATTTGGTGCTGACTGACAGCTCACAGCTGACAGCTAAAAGCTTTGAAAAGTTACCAGACCAAATTATGTATCCCTACGCCGAATAACATGATCTGCAAAAACATGTGTTTAGCAGCTGTCACTTCTTACAGTCAAACTTTAGGTATATACCTAAATGTTGACTGTCAGAATTCATCTGTGAGTTGTCAGTCAGCACCCAAGAAGCCACGGGGCTACTGTACATGCGCACATCGTGGACCCTTATTGTTGATAGCCCTTCTAAAGTCGGACGTGTCGGGCTGACTTACCCTTCATTGGTATCCGAAGGAATGCAATTATATACTCCATTCACGGTAGGAATTACTCTTTGAAAGGTCTTTTTTCCTACCAATATCCTACTATATAATAGATTTTTGGTAGGGAAAAGGGCCTTTCAGAAAACAATTCCTACGCTGAACAGACTTTACTACTATAAAACCGCATGGCTGACTCACTCACTGACATTAATGTTAACCCACTTCCAGATGAACTAGAAACTTGAAATTTGGCAAACTTATAGCTTATAGCCTATAACCGACGGGAGAAATCCAAAAAGTTAAACATTTTAATTTTCAAACCTCGACAAAAAAAATTCAAAATGGTGGATCAACTTTAAAGTCAGTGCGGACCTTTCTTTGGAGGTCTCTTGTGGATAAACGATAAGACCTATTAAAAAACGGATCTGGAATTACATTAGTTTACATCCACTTGCAAATAAAACACGCACCGGGGATTTGGAGGTGGAGACCCCAACGAGCAACGCGAGTATGAATCCAAAACCTTTGTACCATTCAGCCACCAGCACGTGTCACAGCTTGTTCAAAATAAAAACCTTACACTTTAATAATATTATCAACCCTAATTCCCAAAATAGTTAGTGCCTGAAAAAAAGAAAGTTTAAAAAATATTTGACTCAATCAAAAAGTCAAATTTGCATAGGAAGTGTCTTATCTAATAGCTAAAACAATTAATAGATCTACAAGCTAAGATGTATTCATACGTCAAAAAGTAAAATGTCATAATTTTCACTTAATTTATTATTGAAGTGACCTGGCGTTCTAAGGGTAAGGTGTCGGACTTCTGTGCCGGGGGTCCGGGGTTCAATCCTCGGTCCCGGCACAGATTTATCTGATATCCAATCCCTTCCTTCACCTCTTACAAGACGTGTATTAATCAGAACGTATGAATATGAGGAATTCCAGGCCTCCACCATGGTTCGGATTCCACGTTAAACTGTAGGTCCTCCATTTCATCTCACAATCACCCTACCATTACACATTAGCGTAAGTGCGTATAACCCGAACGGCTGGTAAGACGCGTTGCTAATAATAATAATAATTTAATATATTTGAGATATTTTAAAGTTCAATTTCTGAACTAAATGAATACCTATATCAACAGATAACTTATAAACTAACTTATATCCAGGACAGACACAACATCCAGCCCTCTTCTCCTCCCACCCTCCTTGACCATTAATTACTCATCACTGCCTTTCACAGTGATAAATTAACGGCCGAAAACCCCACATTTAATTAATTATACCTTTTTTTGGACATGCCTGGAATTTAATCTAGGACCCTTAGCTTTGTAGACATAAACACTACCGACAGAACTAAGAGGTTGGATTAAAACGGTATCAATATTAGCTGCAAAAAAATATGTTTGTTTTTTCTAAAAGTCTATTTCCATGAAAATTGGACTGTAGGTTACAAATACAAATGTTTATTAGGATTGTGATTATAATCTGTGTGTTTCAGAAAGTATCTATCAAATACCGAACTAAACAAACGCAAAGCACTATGCGAGGCGTCCATGGATTGCGTCCCCATCTTAGAGAACCATTGTTTTAGGAAAGTCTACCCGAATAAAACGTTTCTTGGAACCATTCCAACCACATATTCAATTTAAAAATCGTTAAGGCCTAATTTTGAATCAACCCTTTGTTTTGCCGCTGGCGTAGCAGAATTTTTCGAATGTTTGCGATAGAAGTCCATGACTGGATTGTATCTTTGTTCTGGAGGGAGATTTATGTCTTTTACGCCCGTTAATGATTTTCGAGTGGAAATATCTGAGGATAACTTCCATGGTTTGCTTTGGAAAACCATGAAGTAAGCAGCTAGTAATAGATCGAAAGAGAGAAAGCAACCATTACGTTTTTATGATAAGTTGCGAAAGTGAGATTTATTTTCAGTCGAATCGCAATAACAAGGACCTTTGAAAAGGTAACAAAAAAACAAAAGCTAGCGCAGTCAGCATTAAACTTCAAAGATATATTTCGTTCACGATAGTTTTTAAGCCTTTTTTTATGGTAGTTGAAAACTCAACTAATAATCGTCTTGGGAACCAGCCCAGTGTACCTGGCTACAAACCTAGAGGTCCCGGGTTCGATTCCTGGCTGGTACCATGGATATTTTTCCCGGTAAAGAAATTATCTCAACGGTCACCAGGGTTTTTATAATTGGACTAACTAACGTAGAACATACTTATAATTTTTAAATTGATTAAATATAAATTCAAGTTATTCTTTCCTTACTATGAATCATAGGGGGCCTATAATTCTACTTACCAACAAATTACTATGAATATTACTATGTTAGGCTTAAGTTAGGCTTAAGATTACTCCTGGTTTCATGACTTCACACCTTCTCGGTGACCTGGTGGTCTAGGGGTAAGGTGTCAGACTTCTGTGCTGAGGGGTCCGGGGTTCAATCCTCGCTCCCGGCACAGATTTATCTGATTGCCAAACCATTCCTTCACCTCTGACAAGACATCTTGTGAATGTGGGTAATGCCAGGCCACCACCGTGGTTCGGATTCCACGTTAAACTGTAGGTCCTCCATTTCATAACACAATCACCCTTCCATTACACATTAGAGTAAGTGCGTATAACCCGAACGGGTAGTAAGATGCGGTGTTAATAATAATAATAAGCACACCTTCATAATAACTATCATCACATCATCGCCTTGCGGGAAGTGTGGACGACAACATCCATAGTTGCACCCTGACAAACTGACAAACCTCATTTCAGTGGCCACGTGGTGTAACGCGCTACTCTCGCAGTAGACTAGACTGCCGATTACAGGGAGATCGAGGTTCGAATCTCGGTCAGGTGTAATAAGAGTGGTTTTTACTAAATGTTTTACCACTCTTCCTCCACGCAAATGTGAGTACACTTCCTCTAAATATAACCTCACTAATCCCTAAAACCATTAGCGTAATTAATAAATAAGCATATAACCTGAACGGGTAGTAAGACGCTGTGCTTCAAAACAAAAGTGTGTCGAAGGGATTTAACGACTTTTAGGTAGAGAAGTGTAAACAAGACTTTGTAAAGTCCACAAGCTTTGTCATGAAGGGGTTTGTTTAGTAAAACTAGAGTAAATGTAATCATAATTACCGTCTCGTATCAACGTGACAGATGCAGCCTTCCCTGAGCCTGTGAAACCGTGGATGACAATCACCGTCTGCTTGCTCACGTTCAGGTTGGCGACACTGTCGTTAACAAGACGCGGAGTTATAGGCTTCTCCCTAAAAAAAAATGTAGGGTCTGCATAAACACTTTCCACTAACTTTTTATTTATTTCAACAATAATTAGGGACAAAAATTTCTACAAAATACGAAATGAAGCAGAAAGTCCACTTTGGACAAATTTTCATAAGAATAAACTTATTTTATATTTGTTATTAGAACCGTGTTTTAGAGAGAGATTGTATTTAATTTAAGTGTACCAACATTTTTATTGTAAAAGAGAGTGGAAAACCATTTAGGGAAAATCCATACTCTGTACAACCAACCGGTGTTCGAGCTCCGACCTCTCCATCATCAGCAGTCTCAGTATATTACTCTAGTGACGCCTTAGACCAGGAGGCTATCGAACTGGGTCTATACACAGCTTGGACTAATTTTAAAACACAGGGCGAGGTAGGTGAATTTGAAGATGGGGAGATTGGGGGTTCGATCCTAATCATGTGTGCTGGGGATGGTTTTTCCTAAAATGACATTCTACTTTCCCTCCACGCAAATATGGGTTCACTTTCTATAAATCCAATCTTTTTATTCCCTAACACATTAACATTATTAGTGAATAAACGTATAAACCGAACGGGTAGTACTACACGGTGCCAAAAAAAAGCCTGACCGGGATACAATCTAAATCTCTACCTTCCGTGTCAAGGTCGAACACACTAGGGAGTTCGCTGGCGCTGAGCCAACCCTACCTGTTATTTTTTAATTAGTTTTCTTCTTTCGGTTCGTTTTGTGTGACTCTAACAGCTATCGTTCCACCCGCATCGGTGGGTACACGGGATAGAGTGTCAGCCTCCTCTGGTCAGGTTTGGTGTTGACGAGGAGGTATCATTTCGAATCCCGGCCATATGTACGAAGAATTACTTTTTTTTCCTAAATATTGTTTCGATATTCCTCAACGCAAGTGTGGATACACTTCTAATACCTTCTACATCCTTATCTAAATATTGCAAATATGCGGATGGTCCAGACGGATAAAGAGATATGGTGCGGAAAAAACTAAGTTAGAGTATCCCAATAGTACCAAGTTTCTTCATCTTATCATTATGTGTATATATATGGTTCTAAATGCTACCCGGTGACCTGGTGGTCTAGGGGTAAGGTGTCGGACTTCTGTGCTGGGGGCCCGGGGTTCAATCCAGGGCCCGGCACGGATTTATATGATTGCTAAACCCTTCCTTCACCTCTGAATTGACGTGTATTAATCCCAACGTGTGAATGTGTGAAATTTACAAGCCTCCGCCGTGGTTTGGATTCCACGTTAAACTGTAGGTTCTCCATTCCATCTCACAATCACCCTACCATTACACATTAGCTTAAGTGCGTATA
This sequence comes from Timema poppense, assembly GCA_902141375.1. Lineage (NCBI taxonomy): Eukaryota > Metazoa > Arthropoda > Insecta > Phasmatodea > Timematidae > Timema > Timema poppense. The sequence continues at coordinate 43,731 of CABFOV010002183.1, forward strand.
GCTCGAACGGGTAGTAAGACGCGGTGTTAATAATAATAATAATAATAATAAATACTACCCGTCAAGCTGGTCCGCCACATATTTACCCTAAAATTGTCAGGGGTGAGGAAGGTAAAATATAAAGAGAACCTACCTTTACCGCCGATGGCAACATTGAAAATCCTTTAGAAAAAAACCCCACCTAAGTTCCCCCAACTGGAAATCGAAGCTTGACCTCCCTGTCATTGGAAGGAAAAACCTACTATACGAGACTGACGCTAATATCCATGTGCTCGTTTTGTGTGAGTTTCTATTATAAGAGGCCTTAATAATAGTTTATAGGTGTACCAATTATACATTTTTTTAAAAAATAATTGTTCATGCTACGATTATTTACACCTATTAATCCCGATTATCGATTATGTATTAATAACTATTGGGAAATATGCTTAAGAGGATGATAACAGTTAATGTAATTAATACAAACAGTTTATATACATACAAAAATATATTTTATACATAACCGGCGAAATTTTTAACTAAATTCTTAGTTTTATCAACGGTATGAACTTATATTTCTTATTCTGATTATGTAATCTTTGCATAGCCCGCAACCCAGATGCAATATGTTTATAAGTGTTGTTTTTTTATTGCAATTTTGATCATTAAACTCCTACCTAGAAAAATGTTGATTTAAATTCTACTAAAAAAAATATATAATCGCCATAATAATCACCGATCACGATTAATTGACGATGTAGTAAAAATCGACCGATAACGATTCATCGATATCCGCATCGGTACACCCCTAGTATTTATAAACAACTCTCACTAGGTTATACTAACATTACCAGAGCCACTGTGCCAATAGCTACTCTTTTTCTCATTTGCATACGATTCGATACGAAGGCCGGAGATTGCGGAAGATAATCGTAAATGACCACTTGCCAACAGGCGGCTGTAGTGAGCGGTACATATTTGGTTTTAGCAAGGTCGGGAATCTTTTAGTTCCTTTTTTTTTTTTTTCAAGCACTCTTATGAAAGTGGTTGTTTCACTACTCTTGACCGCAAAAGTTATTTGCCAAGAATTTTGCGAATTGCATCACAAATTTACTATAATTATTAAAATTACTAATACACTCACCTCAGTAGTCAAAAGGTCTAAGACGTCACGCTCGTAATAGACTGCGACTGCCAAATGACAGGGAAATCGAGGCTCGAGATCCGGTCTGGTGGACTGAGGGTGGTTATTTCCCATAGAGTTTTCCCGTCCTCCCTCGACGGAAATGTGGGTACACTTCTAAATTTAATTTTTATTTATCACTCACTTCCGTGGTCTCATGGTCTAACGAACTACTTTCATGTTAGAGTAGACTGCCGAAGATTGAAATAGCAGGGTTAGATTCCGGTCGAGTGTTCTGAGAGTTTTTTCCTAAGTTAATTTTCCACTCTCCCTCCACGTAAATGTGGGTGCACTTCCTCTAAAATTAAACCTTCATAATCCCTAATGCATTAATGTAATTATTAGTACACATACGTACAACCTGAACGCGTGGTATGACTTTGTGCTAAAATATTATTATTATTATTATTATTATTATTATTATTATTATTATTATTATTATTATTATTATTAGCACCGCGTCTTACTACCCGTTCGGGTTATACGCACTTACGCTAATGTGTAATGGTAGGATGATTGCGAGATGAAATGAAGGACCTACAGTTTAACGTGGAATCCGAACCACGGTGGAGCCCTGGCATTCCCCACATTCACAAGTTGTGATTAATACACGTCTTTTCAGAGGTGAAGGAAGGGTTTGGTAATCAGATAAATCTGTGCTGGGACCGAGGATTGAACCCCGGCCGCCAGCACAGAAGTCTGACACCTTGCCCCTAGACCGCCAGGTCACACTAAAATATTATCATCATTTAAATGACTACTACTATAATATTCACTAAGGATAGAATAGAATATAAACGTATGAGATCACACACGGGGTGACCTGACGGTCTAGGGTTAAGGTGTCAGACATCTGTGATGGAGGTCCGGGGCTCAATATTCGGTCCCATCACAGATTTATATGATTTACAAACCCTTCCTTCACCTCTGACAAGAAGTGTATTAATCACAACTTGTGACTGTGTGGAATGCCAGGCCTCCACCGTGGTTTGGATTCTACGTTAAACTGTAGGTCCTCCATTTCATCTCACAATCACCCTACCATTACACATTAGCGTAAGTGCGTATAATCTGAACGGGTAGTAAGACTCGGTGATGATGATGATAATAATAATAATAATAATAATAATAATAATAATATAAGATCATAGTAAACTATATACTAGCTACTATCGAATAAAAGGACTAAACTCTTTTTTTAATTGTAGATTTATCTTGTCAGCAACATTCGTAAGTGAACCAAGGACCTCTTAAGTTTGTGTCCAACCACACTAACCTTGGCAACGAACAAAGCTAAATATAATAATAATATTTAGCATGATATCTTACTACCCGTTCAGGTTATACGCTCAAGTACTAATTACGTTAATGTGTTAGGAATTGGGAAGGTTGAATATAGAGGAAGTGAACCCACATTTGCGTGGAGGGAGAGTAGAAAATAATTTAGGAAAGAAAAAAACAGTTCACCCGATCAAGATTCGAACCTTGATTTCACCGTCCTCAGCAGTATAGTTAAACACTAAACTAGCGCGTTAGCTAACTACACCATTGAGGCGAGTGACAAAGCAAACATTAGTTCTAGCCATGGTTTATATGCACCCGTGCTACGTGGTTTACTACCCGCCCGGGCTACCAACATATTTATATTGATGCAGTGGAGATGAGGAAGGGAGGATTTAGAATAATTTGTACCCGCAATTGCTTCTAAGGAGAGTAGGAAAAGCTTATAGAATAACCTACCTTATCTGACAAAGAGTAACTAAACCTTTACCTCCCCGTCACTGGCAATCCAGACGAGACGAACGTCTTTTCTTGCGTGATCAACGGTGCAGGTTTCAACCGTAATTTAAACAAAAACTTAACATCCACGTTCAAAACCTGTTTAGATTATACAGTCCAATCTTCACACAAACGATATTTTATAAAATACATATATATTTTTCGGGTTCAATATTGATATTGATTGGTCGCATAATCTAACGCGCTACTCTCGCATTAGACTAGACTCGATCGGGTGTACTCAAGGTGTTTTTTAAAAAAAACTGTTTTCCACTCGACTTCACCTAAATGTGGCTACATCTTCATTAAATATAACCTTCTTAATCCCTAAAACCATTGGCGTAATTAATACATAAGCCAGGGGCGTCACGTCATGGAAAGCAAGGCAATCATTTAAATGTTATTCAAGCATCAGTGGGTTTGAAAAAAATATCCCATACATGGCAGTGACCGTAGCATGCATGCAAGACGTGCACTAGTCCATCTAATGGTGGTTGAAAGTCGGTAGTTGTCCGGCTTTCATTCCATTGCTCTAGCTAGTGTAGTTCTTATTTGTGACGTCATAGATTTTGGAGGGGCGAGCAGAGCAAGAGCGGCGGATGTCAGGTAAAAATGCAAGCAGCTGAGCTACGACTTCTCTTGCCCGAAAGGTAACGACCAGAACCGAAGTCACTACCCCTCTCGTCCCCTTTCAAAACATAGCGAAATGGTGGTATTGCATGAAAGGGGAAATTAATATTGTCAAGGTACTGACCCCTTGCCTACACACCTTTAAGATATAAATCACAGAACAGAAGGACGCCCAAAGTCACAACTATCATTGAAAAAAAATTCTCCTCCAAATAGCTTCTTGAAGCATAACAGATTTTTTTAAATTCTGGGGCCTTCCCTTCCAAGCTTGCCTAAGAATTTTGGTCACGAGATGCTACTGACATAAGCGTATAACCCGTACGGGTAATCAGGAGCGTTGATAATATATAAATAGATATATAACATTTAACTGTATTATTAGTGTAATTTTACGGGTATTGATAATATCTATCAAAAGTGACAGCTGAAGATCAACATGACTTGACGTATTAAGAGCGTTCAACATCGCAGGCGCAACTCAGCTCCCGACTCGCGTATAAGTCTCAGAAATGTGTGCAGTGCATTCGTATTTGAATGATTACTCGACATTTTCCGTGGTGACGAAGGGGGACAAAGCGACAAAGTTTCTTGTTAATAACTACAATATTACACTAATATGACAATATGAAGATTTGTGCACAATGCTTATCTGGGAAGACATTCTGAAATAGACAAAAACGGCCTTTTCAACGCAGTTTTTATCCTAATATCATTTAATATTTCAATAATGTTCAGTATTAGGAGCTCCTATTAACTCTTTATCTTCATTAATATTTAATCAAAAATGATCCATGTGCAATATTATTTGTGTAAATGTACGATTTCTAGCCGACTGCATCACAAAATTGATTGGCGTGTGATGCACGCTCTTAATGCGTGCAATTAGAGTGGCTTATCTAGCTGTCAGATAAGGCTCTTCCTACCAAAATTGGACTGTAATATATCCTATAAAGGCAAGATAGGCGGCACTTACCTTGTATACAGCTGGAACATTATCTCGCTTGTTGATAAAGGTTCCAGGATAACTGCGCCAGCAGTGTCTGAAACAGTCAATCAAAATAACAAGTGAACCAGACGGAAGAGCTAGCTCAGCGTTAGCGTGTTTGATTATAGATTATAGATTATTGATCATAGATTTTCTAAGGTTGGTAACGGAAACTTCTTCAGCCCTTCTGTGACAAAGGTTCCGCCATTCTTCCTATCAAGGGGATTGGGCGTGATGTGATCGATTCAGGAGATGTCCCACAGATGTCCCCAAAGCCCTGCTCGGATAAACGAAGCGCTGATTATCCGGTGGTCTTTGGGAGGCTCTCACCCAGGGTTCCACCTGAGTCCTAAATCCCTGCCCGGATAAACGAGACGCTGACTATCCGGTGATATTTGGGAGGCTGTCACCCAGTCCCATAAAGAATACAAATAAATCTATAGACCCCTATAGTTTGATTCTTGCTAATACTATTATTTGTAATCATTATGAGAGGTTAAATTAAACTTATACTCGCTTCAGTGGCCGCATGGCTTAAGGCGTCACTCTCAAAGTAGCCTAGACTGCCGATGATGGGGAGGTTGAGGTTCGAATCTCGATCGGGTATATTGAGAGTAGTTTTTCCAAAAATCTTTTACACACTACCGTCATGCAAATGTGGGTACACTTCCTCTAAATATAACCTTCCTACCCTAAAACCATTAGCGTAATTAGTAAATAAGCGTATAACCCTAACGGGTGGTAAGACGTGGTGCTAAAAAGAAAAGTTAGACTTATACTCTTTCATCGTCAAGTGGACAAGTTAAAGAGGGTATATTTTTAAGAAAACACAAAGGGCCTCGAACCCCGAAGGCGTGTACTGAGGGCACATTTCTCTGAATTGTTTTCCCCTTCCAAGCAGATGTGGGTTACATTTCCTCTAAGTTTTAACTTTCTCCTTTATATCCCATTATTGAAATAATTTTATTTGTAGAGCCCGTATGGGTAGTGAGAATCAAAGCAAAAAAAAAATGTTCTTCTGTTTTAGTTTGGGTCACTAATCGTCAGCATATTGTGAAGTAATTTAAACTAGTAGTTCTCAGAACAGTAGACCTCGCTCCCTCCATTCAAATTGTTTTGTTCACCATGTTAAGAATTATTTCATGTTTTTATCTTTATTAAAGATTCCTTTTTTGGATAAATTGATCTTTGTATTTTAAGTTGAAATACATACAAACATGTTTCTCATAATTTGTCCTTGGGTTTGAAGTTGATATCTTCCCTTGGTGATCAAGTTAGACAGAAAACAAATGAATAATAGATTCAAGAGAATATACATTATTCACATGTTTCAAGACGTCATTCTCGCAACCTACGTTTTTAAAAAAAGGTTAAAATACGCCCTAGATACTCGATTGATTGCATATAATGTTTTTGCACCGCGTCTTACTATCCGTTTGGACTATAAACTTATGCACTAATTAAGCTAATGGTTTTAGGGATTAGGAAGGCTATAGTTGGAGAAAGTGTATTCACATTAGCGTTGAGAGAGAGTGGAAAACCATTTTGGAAAACTACCCCCAGTACACCCGACCGAGATTAGAACAACGATCTACCTGTCGTTTGCAGTCTAGTCTACTGCGAGAGTAGTGCGTTAGACCATGCACCCACCGAAGCGGATCTTAGAATGTCACTTGAGATCAGAAATTAAACAAATTTCGTTAAAATTGGTCGTATTTGGCAGTTATCGTGAAACAAAGATTCGGGCAGAAAGACAAAATATCAAATGGTCGAGTTAAAATAGAACCTTGCTTCGATCGGTCAATAAAAATGCTGATTTTTTTAAAAAAAATCCTCAATACTGGAGTTGTTTTATTTTTTCCCCCGTGGATATGTTACTGAGGTTTAATATTGTCATTTAAAATATTGTCCTTGCACCAGGTCAACTGCTCTCATGCGCATCACGCAAGGAACCACTCCGCCTGCCCCCCCCCCCCCCCGTGTTCCCCCCCTCCCTCTTCCCCCCCCACC
>CABFOV010002183.1:55958-79561 GCA_902141375.1 Timema poppense
TAAGGTGTCAGACTTCTATGCTGGCGGCCGGGGTTCGATCCTCGGTCCCGGCAAAGATTTTTTCTGATTACCAAACCCTTCCTTCACCTCTGACAAGACATCTTGTGAATGTGAGGAATGCCAGGCCTCCACCGTGGTTCGGATTCCACGTTAAACTGTAGGTCCTCCATTTCATCTCAAAATCACCCTACCATTACACATTAGCGTAAGTGCGTATAACCCGAACGGGTAGTAAGACGCGGTTCTAATAATTATTATTATTATTATTATTATTATTTTTTTTGTGATAACTAGATGTGTTCCTTATATTAATAGTTTACACTTTCTCCTTACTGCAATTAAAATGAATATTATTAAAACTATATCTGTATAGTTCAATTGCATCTCATCTGATGATCATGTGGTCTACGGCGTCTATCTTGAAGTGGACTGGCTTGGCGGTGACTTGGAAGTCAGGGTTTTCCTATAGTTGATTTACCATTTAATTTTTCCCATTCCTTTTCCGTGGGTGAAATTCCTTTAAAATAGTATTCCTATTTTTATCCCTTGGATTACAATAGTCGTATTATAAGTTTGTACATCCCTGATATACTGCAGCTGATCATTGTGGGAACTGTCAGAATAGATAATTCCCACCCGTTAACATTCTATAGTTCACGTATTATTCGCTTGTCATAAACGTCCATCAAATATTTTTTACGATGACAGATTATCTACTTGTTTTTTTAATATGTTTTTTGTTTACTAGTTGTACTGAAACTGAAACGTTAATTTCAAATTATAAAGTTGAACGAACAGTAGTTTTATGTTTCAAAAATAATTCTTCATCATAGATTGATAAGCATCAGTTCGATTCTTGGAAATCTGAGAAAGATATATTTATATTACACCGAGGTGGTGTCAATAGATTAATGAGTATTTATCAGTTTTAACAATTTTTTATGTATTCATTTTTTAAAAAATTATTTTACTGAAAACATGTTATACGATACATTCTTTTAAAAAAAATCCATGGCTTGAGCCCACAAGCGAGAAATACTGACCGAGCGGCCGGCACCGTTAGTGATGAGAGTGCCAACATTTTCGGATAAAAGGTGTCTAGGTCAGCACAAGGATCCCTCCGGCCGTGACTGCCAATTTTATAAACCAGAGGTGCTACATTTTTTATAATCAAGTAGCTTCTCATTTGTCCTCATGATGCCGAATATGGCCGCGTTTCAGACCCACAGATTCACAAATAAATTTTTAGAGCACCGGGAATAGAACTTAAAACTTCTGGATGGAATTGAACTGTAGCCAGGAACTCTGTCCACTAGACCACATAACTGTTCTTGTTATAACAGATGTACAATAGCCCCATGGCTTCTTTTGTGCTGACTGACAGCTCACAGCTTTGAAAAGTTACAAAACCAAATTATGTATCCCTACGCCGAACCATATGACCTGCAAAAACATGTGTTTAGCAGCTGCCACTTCTGACGGTCAAAATTTAGGTATATACCTAATGTTAACTGTCAGAAGTCAGCTGTGATCTGTCAGTCAGCACCAAAGAAGCCACGGGACTACTGTAATATATGTAATTACATTTATATATATATATATATATATATATATATTATTTAGTTAGATATTAACTTTCCATATATTTTGTCTACGATATTAATGTGTAGTTAATATAATATTATATTTTATATTATCTCAAAATAAACGTATTATAAATATAGTAATATAACGTATGTAAAAAAAATTGTGAAGGTACGTTTTATCACTATGTCAATATACCAAGTCAATGTCCTTCCCAAAACTATCCCTTATCTATCCAATGTCTCAATGCCACAAACAAATGAATGATGGGTAATTAAAGTACTTACCTGTGCTTATGGCTCATAACTTTAAAGAACTAATTATAACTTAGTATATAAAAGCCCAGAAAAAAATAAGGTGAGTGTCTCTAAAACGACTTCAATTGTTTGTATATAATTCAACTGATACGCAATTATTTTCCCAAATAATAAGATAATGTCTCCCCTAAATTTATGGCTAACAGGCCTAGAGGATATTATGGCATGGTTGAAAATTGTGTGTTTTTGATCTTGGTTTGCATTACGTTAAGAGAAATTTTAGGAAATCAAAAATATGATTCTTATTCTTTATTATATGCAATAATATTTATTATTAAAAATAACTCTATTTTACTAACATACATCTCATGAATACTTGACAATTCCACAGTTAAATTTTCCAGGAAAATACTTATTTGACATCTAGAAAAGTTACTAGATCTATTTTGACGTATTCATACGTCAAGTCATGTGAACTGTACTTGCCAATTTTGATAGATTTTATCAATAACTATAAAATAACACTAATAACATAGTAAATTACTATCAATTTTAGACAAAAAAATTGATATTTTAAAATACCCTTTCTATAAAAATTGGACTATAAACTAGGCGTTAGCACATCAAACTCCAATTATTATGTTGTCATTATTTTTGCATAAATAGTTCTTTTGCTGATGTTATGTACTAAGATAAAACCGCAAAACCAAAAATGTTTACGAAAATAAGAAAAGATTTTCAATATTTGGACCAACATTTTACACTAAGAGTAGAATTTGCGTATAGCCCGAATGGGTAGTTATGGTAAGCGGTGACAAAATAAGTTTACAAAAATTGAAAGGGGAAAAAACAAATTTAAAAAAATACATTATTTTAAAGAAGTGCTTTTTTCAAAACTACATTATATTTTCAGTCTATTCAAGACGTATAGGACTTTTAATTTAATAATATTACTAAAATTGAATTTAAAAATACATCAAAACGACCTACTAAGTAAATTAGAACAAATATATTTTTGTAAATGATGAAAATCTATATTTACGTTTTTCCTGACAAGTTTCAAGCAGGATATCATGTGACGCGAAAATTTGAAAGTCGATGTTAAATTATCAACGATTAAAAAAACATTTAATTATTTTAATAATAAGTTAATGTGATTATGACGTAAAACTTCAATTATTTAAGCGAGGGGAAATGATAAAAAAAGAGGGGGGGCTATGGATTGTTTCTTTATTGCGTTTTGATACTATACATGTGCCCGATCCTTTTGAAAATGTCTCATTTACCTTTCACACAAACGTTTCACAGGAAATTGCACGAATTAATTTATTATGAACACAATACAGGTATGTCATAATTATACATGTTCACAAGGCTATGACGACAACAGAGTTACATAATGAAACACCTTGATTTATCTATTTTTAACACAGTATCTCACTACACGTTCAGGTTGTACGTATTTATGTAATAATTGCTCTAATGTGCTAGGGATAAGGAAGGTTGAATTTAGCGGAATCGTACCCACATTTTCATTAAAGTAGATTTGAAAACTTTTTAAGGAAAAACCAGCCTACCGGGATTCGAACGCCGGTCTCCTTGTCATCGGCAGTCCAGGTGTGGGGGAACCTATTTACATTGGAAGGTCACGTGTCAGTTCACGGATTTCCCATAAGGCCACACACTTAATTTAGAGTAAACTTTTGTTAAAATTATAAAGAGGCAACCTACCTAGTATCACACCCCACCTTGCATGTGACCTATTTTGACTACCTACGAGGGGTTATGAGGTCCTGTTTGGCTGGAAATCACCAGATCGTTTCTCTTGAGGTCCGGATATCGAGATAATCTCATATCTCAAGCGGTTAGAATGAGAAAAATGAAGAAAGTTGAAAGGAATTATTAAAATAAAAATTAATTTGATTTTAAACCCAAGTTTTTATTGAAAAAAAAGTTCAGATACGAAAAAAATAGTGAGTTTATTAAAATAAATCTGAGAATTATTGATTTTTTTTTTCTGGCTACTCAAAAGGTTGGAAAAATAGTGATGAATATTTAATTAATATACTGTACTGTTCTCGTATACCAGCAACACAAGGGAGAAACTAGACCAATGTTTCCGAATGAAGCTGACATTGCGCCGAGGGCTCGTATTGGTCTCTAGGGACAAATTAATAATAACAGTGCGACTACCATGGATGGATAGGTAAATATATAGATAGATATATGAATATATATATATATATGTGTATATATAGATAGATGGATAAGAACATTTAATTTATTTAAAATAATGATTTAAGATAACGTGTTTTTTAAAATTTTAATTTATCTTTTTAGTGTCACGTCTTACTACCCATTCGGGTTATACGCTATATACTAATCACGCAAATGGTTTTAGATATTAGGAAGGTTATATTTAGAAGTAGTATACCCGTATTTTCTTGGAAGGAGGATGGATAACCGTTTTGGAAAAACCACCCTCAGTACACCCGACCGAGATTCAAACCTCGATCTCCCCGTTATCGGCAGTCCAGTCTACTGCGAGGGTAGCGTGTTAGACCATGGTCACCGAAGCGGGCAGCAAATTGAATAATATATTAAACTATAAATTTGTGTTTTAATAAGAAATCGATTAACTAGATTTGGGTCAGATTCACTATTTTACGAAACCTAATCTTCATTTTACCTAAGAATCCCGAATGTCAAATTCGAGTTTGAAACTTAAAACACCTCAATATCAGATAAATGTTAACATTATTTGTTTTAAGGCATTAATTATACTATTCATACATTTAGTCAAGTGGTAATAATTTGTCTGGGATTTGTTTTTTTAAGTTAGCTCTATAATTATGTTGAGTTAAACCACCAAGAAGAGCTCTAAAACAAATTACAATTAGAAATTTAAAAAAATCTTTAGTCCAATATTTTTCAGAATCCTTGATTCCCAAATATCCTTAACTTTGAGATATCTCAGGATTAAAATATTACATCCCTATTATTATTATTATTATTATTACTAACTAAATCTAATCGACGCGTGGCACGTAAACATAGCTTTTAATTGAGTAATTAGAAAAAAATAAACCCCTTCGGTGGCTGCATAGTCTTAAGCGTCACTCTCGCAATAGACTAGACTGCTGAAGACGGTAACATCGGGGTTCAAATCCTGATTAGGTGTGCTAAGAGTGTTTTTTCTTATATGGTTTTCCATTCTCCTTTCACGCAAATGCTGGTATATTTTCTAAAAATTCATCCTTCCTCATCTCTAGCACACTAATCTAATCAGTAGCCTACATATGCGTGTAAAAAAAGATTAATTATTAAGATGTAATCAATTTTGGCCGCAAACTAAAGTTCCTTTTTAATTAAATTTATATGAGGTATTTAACTTTGACTTTCTGAACAAACTGATTATATCAGCATACGACTTATAAACTAACTTAAATCTAGAACAGACACAACATCCAACCCCCGTGCTGTTAATTCATCACTGTGGAAGGGTAAACACATTTCATCAATGATAAATTTGTCAGCCATGACAAGACTCAAACCCGGGACCCTTAGCTCAGTAGACAGACAGGCTACATACTGAGATAGGGTGTCCAATCCCATACAAAATGTATGTATTTTCTAAAAGGCCTTTCCTACGCAAATTGGACCGTATCAATAAATAGCAGCCCGACTCTATATTGGTTGTATTATATCGTGTCAATTAGGCGATGTTACGTTTGAGAGGAAGCCGATAGCATTGACGACGCTACAATCCAATATCCTTGTTAGAAACTGCAGAATTGGAGAAAAGCTTTATCTACGCTCTTCAGTGGCGGCTCTCAGCTAAAATTAGTGGGGTGCTGCTCCAGAAAATTTTTAACCTTTGTTTTAAAATTGTATAAAAAGAAAAAAACCTGTATAAAAAGAAAATTTATTCAGGAGTTTGATAAAATCTTTAAAAAAACATATTTTACTTAATTTAACTTAAATTGTTACAGTTTAAGCTTGATCTATTCATTTAAAAATGAAATCCATTCTTCTTGTTTTAATTTGCACAAAAAGTTCAATAATTTTCTCCTTGATCTCTGGATGACAGACAATTGAGGAAATTTTTCTCCATTGAAAGTACTGCAAGCGCATTAAGTCTGTCTTTTTAATAAAAGAACCGACAAAAAATTAATCAAATAGAATATATGGAAACAGAATAATAATCTAATTCTACACTCTTCTACAGTTTATCACATTCAAGAATATGGTACACGGTTTTTTAAGCACAACAGACGCTGAGTAAAATAAAACTTCCTTCCACCATCACACCAGAGCCGGCACTGCGAGAGCAACAGTGATCTCTCTACCTGGCAGTCCCGCCTTCCTCCCCGTACCCCTCCTATGTGCGCATGCGCACAACAGTCAAACACCACGTCGCTGGCACTGTGAAGCGCACAGTTCCATACAAAGATTTTTGTATATTTTTCGTCAAATGGGGGATGGCTACTGAAGTACTGACATTAAGCTTAAGTAATATATATTGTAATACAAATATAAAGAAAGAATTAAAGAAAAAAGGACTCATTATATTAACTGTTATCGATAATATCAAGTGGAAATAGGGGGTTCTGCAGTTCCGCAGTGCCTATACACGAGCCGCCACTGACGCTCTCTCTCTCTCTCACTCTCTCTATCAGGTTAACTGTTACTAACTCTCCCCGCTTTCAGTTATGTCTGAAGGTGGTTTGTTGGGGTAAGAAGGAGCTACTGGCAACCTCGACAGACCGGAGTTGCGAAACTGGTCTTATAATTGAGAGAAGATCGACCACAAAAAAAACACAAGAGAATGACAACGCGGTTTCCGAAAAGTAGCCATGCGGTTACCTCAGAGATGATATCCAGTGTACTGACGAACATACTGTACTAGTAGCGTGACCAGCTGTTGGGAATGACGAGGCGTATTGTGTAATATTATTGTTCCATCTATCCATCAACTACACACATTCAACGAGATGTTTAATCAAGTCGCTGACCGATACATTAGTTGTCTAGTGCTCACGTGCGTGCGTGTGTGTGTGTTACAAATTGATGGTTGACTCGCGACAATGAGAGTCAAATGAGTCTTAAGCCCATCAGGCCATACGTCCTTTATTCATCCAGACGCAAACAAAAAATGGTACGCCCAAACCGAACATACATTTTCGTTAGTTTTGCCTAAAAATTGAGTTATTTACTTGAAACTCGTAAGATAAGTCTGACGAAATAATGGACATAATTGTAGAAATCTTCCACCAAAGAGCATTAAAGAAATAATATACACTGTTACAGAAACATATTGAGAAGAAAACCGTAACAACTTTGATCACCAAAGAGCATAACAATTACTCACCATTTCACTGACCTCCAGTTTAAAAAATAATAATTTATTTCTAGCTTTAAAACAGTTGGTTTCATGAAAATAAAGGCCTAGTTCAAATATTATCTTAATAGTCCTACAATAATTTTACAATTGTAGGTTATTACTTATTTTGCATTTCAAATAATTTCAGAGATATGATCAATATTGTAGATACCCGTCTATGTAAAGTACTCTTAAAATCATACTTCCAGGAAAAATAAGATGAATCTTTTGTTTATAATGTTAAACAGTGCCTAAATACGATATTTAATCAAAATTTTAGAGAGTATTTTGGGAAAACAACTTTTGCTCTTTTTCCTCCACAAGTAAACTACCTTAAATTTTAGAGTTTGGTATTTAATTCCCAAAAATCCCTCTGGGGAATCCAAAAGAAAAGCCTGGACATCAAGTTTTCAGTAAACTGGTCTCGGCTTTAAGTCAAGATACAGACATTTGTGAAAACAACTTTTTTTTTAGTTCAGAGGATCATGCATAAAACGGCAATATTCATCAAAAACAATAATATCTAAATTTTTGGATGATCACAATAATACCTCACTCCGAGGGGTTACCATATTGTAAAAATGTAAGATTTTATGTCAACACTTGGTACGATCGCTGGTGGCCAGAATTATATATTGAGGTTAGAGAAATGAAAAATCTAATAGTACATTTCCTATCACAAAAACTGATGAGATTTTTAGTTTTGGTCCAACTATAAACTGGCCAATTTTTGTGATCTTTCCTGTACATTGGATAATTAATAAATAGTTGTACTTTTAGTTGCATCATCTGACAGCAAAAAAAAAAAAATACTAGATCTTTTTTACAATACTCATACATCAAGTCATATGATCTTTATCTGTCACTATTGATAGATATAATTTAAATTTGATTTATTTGAAGTATATATCTAGCACCACGTCTTACTACCCGTTCAGGCTAAACGCTTATGTACTAATTATTACACTAATGGTTTAGGGATTAGGAAAGTTTAGTTTAGAATAAGTGCACCCGAATTTGCATGGAAGCCGAGTGGAACCCCATTTTAAAAAACTCAGTGCACCCGACTGGGATCGAACCCTGAGCTCTCAGTTTTCGACAGTTTAGTCCAACACGAGACTAGTGCGTTAGATCACGTGGCCACCGAAGCGGTTTTGAGGTAATTAACGTGCACTTTTTGAACCGACTGATTATATCAGTACACGACTTATAAACTAACTTAAATCTAGAGCAGACACAACATCCAACATCCGAAAATGTTATCATTGATGAAAGAGGAAACCCACATTCTACCAGTGATAACTTTTTCAACCATCTCAGTAGTCGAGCCCGGGACCCATAGCTTAATTTGAAAGAGCTCATGTGGTGCCTTCTCCACATTTTGATATACCATGATTTTTCTCATCATCACTTTTGGTGAATATGTGCTGTATTTTATGTAAATTAATTCTATTCATCTCGTGTCCTTAAATTAGTTTAATTGATGGAGACCCGCACCAGAGGTCACGTGGTTTGAGGCGTTTAGCTTTAATATACTGGAATGTTATTATTAATATTTAGCACCGCGTCTTACTACCTGTTCGGGTTATACGCTTTATGTACTAATTACGCTAATTGATTAGGAATTGGGAAGGTTGAACTAGAGTAAGTGAACCCGCATTTGCGTGGAGGGGGAGTGGAAAATAATTTTGGAAACCCCCCCCCCCCTCCAGTTCACCCGACCGAGATTCGAACCTCGATCTCCCCGTCCTCGACTGTTGAGCTCAACACCACTAGCGCGTTAGCCAACTACGCCACCGAGGCGGGTTACTGGGATGTTGTTAGGTTCGAAACCAAGAAGGGTGAACTAAGGTTGTTTCCTCTAGTGGGTTCTCCCTATTTCTCTACGCAAATGCGGGTACGTCATTTTTAAGAGACTACCATCCTCGTCTATTCCCCACAAGTGTCAATATGAGGATAGCCTGGACGGGTATTTTCACGAGGTTCATGGAAACATGTGCTATGGTTAAACTTAGAAACTGTTGTAATGAAAACATGTGTACACTTAAAACAAAATAAAATGACATTCTCGCTGACACACTAAAATAAATCCGTGCCAAATACATTGCACAATATTTTCATTTCCATTAGTAAATATACAGGTATAGTCCAATCATGTAAATGTTGTCAGCCATGAATAAACCTTTGACTTTTATGTTGGCGAACATTTGTGACCAAGACTAAGGATTTCTCAATCAAAATAGGTCAAATTTAATTTCTGATCACAAAATGTGACTGTCTTAAATTTAAGATTTTTAGTTAAAGATAGGTCACTTTTTGAGATCAGAACTTGTAAGTACACTCTGTCTACCATGAAAGGTAATTTGTATCAGCACAAACCAGCCACACGGATACAGCTCAGAGCCTCGCTTGAAAACTCTTCCACTGGATGAAATTTTGCAAAATTGCACATTCGACAAACCAGACAAACATATTGTGTTTCAGTATTTATGAATAATAAATTTGATTTCCACACCAGGATAGTACGACCAAATATTTTAGACCGTTTATTCCCTACGGTAGTGACATTTAAAAAATAATAACTTTTTCGGAACTAGGAACAAAATAGACAAAATGACAGTTAAACGTTAAATAATTGTTTGTGTGGCAAATTCATAATATTTTTTATATTTTTGATGAACAATATAAAAATTAAATCATGTATTATTTCAAGAAATGTATTTTAGTCATTTTTGATTAAAAGATAAATAAGACTATATATACTCTCCTTACCAAATGTTTGATTAAATACTATCTAAATGTCATATTCTTTCAATTGAAAAATTACACCTGGACACTGGAGTTGAACCGGGGACCTTTGGATTAGTACTCCAATGCTCTCTCTGACCACTTAGCTATCCAGGAACCATCCCGTGACAAGGCCACAGACAAGTAAGAAACAGACTATCAACCTTACGGGGGTTTCGCTGCGCTCCTTTTGCCAGCTTGAGTCGTTCAACACTGGGCCTCACTAGTGTCACTGCTGGGTGATGATAGGACTAACCGCAGAGATCCTAGTGTTGAAGGACTCAAGCTGTCAAAAGGAGCGCAACCATTCTAACCTGAAGGTTGAGTGTCTGGGTATATTATTAGTCTGTGGCTCAGGGTCATTCTTCACTCATATTTTAAGACAGAGTCTGTGATGGATGTTTGGATATCGTCATCTACATAATGTGTGATCAATTAAGATCACGAGCTATAAGATACTGCCTTAACATATGAGATAAGAATTACCCTAGGCCAGGACGATTCTTAAATAGCTCAGTGGAAGAGCATTGTCGTGCTAAGCCATAGTTCCCAGGCTTGATTTCCATGTCTAGGTGTAATTTCACAATTAAAAGAATATGATATTTAGATGCGGCTATAACCGTAATTATCAAATAAAATATTTTTGCTATTTAATTTATTTATAAATGTTCTTACTTGAAGCCAGGAATAGTATTAGTAGCTGAATAAAGATGGCAGCACTCCTTCCAAAATGGAAAGGGTCCTTCCCCTGTCGATTGAAAACCATAATGTTTCACGCTATCATGGTGCTGAAAATAAATTTAAAAATATAAGCGGTATTGTATTTATTTCTTAACTCGATCATATATTACATTATATTGGTTTAAAATTATATTTATTGTTCTCTGTGCCTAAAGTTTTTAATGGTAAGTGAATTTTCTAGCCTCTTGTTCTTTAAATGATGTTATTTATATGCGGCGATTTAGTTCTGTTTCCTTATTGTTTTAATAAAGTAAAATAGGTAAATGCAAGTATAGAATGTCATGAAATATGTTCATCAACGTACAAAAATGACCTTGAAGATTTAGTTTAAAATGTATGTTTGGAAATTACTTTTCAAGATAAATAAGAATATGTTTTTATTTTTACAATTTAAAAATAATTTAAGGTTAATTTACAAATAATTGATTTTTTTTAAATCTTAAATTTGCTCAAAAATATTAAAACAGTTTCGTTTAAAATTTATAACTGGACAGTGTTTGTTGTGACTAATAAGATGATGTGTGTGTGTTTTTCTAAGGAAAACTTACTATTACCCACTTCGATGGTCATATGGTTTAAGGTTTCACTCTCGCAATATAATAAATATACTGGCGATAATGGGGAGATCGGGATTCGAATCCCAGTTGGGTGTACTGAGAGTGGTTTTTCCTAAATTGTTTTCCCCTCTCATTCCAGGCAAATATGAGTACACTTCCTCATTCCTAGCACATTAGCGTAACTAGTACATATGTGTATATCCTGAATGGGTAGACATATGTGTATATCCTGAATGGGTAGTAAGACGCGGTGCTAAAAAACATATTTATCATATAATTTATAAGAAAGTGTGTGCGATTGTGTAGTACCATTTATGTATCTATATTAAATACTTATATTTAGCACCGTGTCTTACTACCCGTTCGGTTCATCCGCCTAAGTACTAATTAATGGATTAGGAATTGGTAATGCTGAATCTAGAGGAAGTGAACCCACATTTGCGTGGAAAGAGAGTGAAAAACCATCTAGGCAATTCCCCAGTTCACCCGCGTGAGATTCTAACCTCGATCCTTAATTCATCGACAGTCCAGCTCAACACGAAACTAGCGCGTTAGCAATCTACGCCACCAAGGCGGGTATATGAAAAAGCAATAAAGTGTGTCATACTAACCCAAATACAAAATTATATTTTGTCCTCTAATCAAAGAATTTAAATATCAATCATGAGTCACTCATTAAACATTCTTTATCTCTATATGTAAAAGCACATCTCAGGTATAAATAGATTAAAGTGAGATGCTGGATTAAAAAAAATTGTATCAGTAGTATAATTATATTATTGACAGTAACTTAATATGTAGTCTGGAAAATATAAAAATAAATTTTAATATGATAAAAGATTAATGGAGATGTACTTATTTATTTATTCCATTTGACAAGTTTACAAAAAATAAATAATTTACGAATATTCTAAGTTTAAAAAAATGTAGTGAACAAAGATATTAATTCTGTGCATACAAAATGTAGTATATTTACTCCATAGTTAACAAATTTGGCACCCTATTATAAAAGCACACTGTGTATACTGTGAACTGTCAGCTAAGATTGATCCGAATATATCTGGCTCCTGACACTCATTTTGGTGGCCGCATGGTCTTAATTGTCACTCTTACAATAAAATATACTATAACTTTGTTAATCAGAACTAATTAGGACAATAATATGTGATATATACTTGAATAATTTCTAGTTACAGAAAAACACATTGTGTGGACTACAAGTTGTAAATATTAATCATTTATCGTCAGATATAAAAGTTTCTTATGATTCTCTCTGAACTTTTTAACCAATAAATTATATTTGATTTGACTTAATATTTTGTCACGTTTTCCGAAATATATGTTCAGATTATCCAGAATTTCGGACTACCAGGGTTTGATCTATCGGGATATTACTGTATTAAAATATGTCAGTCTTATATTATACCCAAGGGTAATTAACTATTTGCTCTTGACTTAAAACATTTTATTTTGCAATTATCCGTATCGGTGGGAACGTGGTTTGAATGTAAACCTCATCTACAGTAGTGTCCTGGTAGGAAATATTTTATCTGACAGTTACAAAAGTTACTAAAACAACTTTAGTATATTAAACTACTTTAATAGATATTATTAATACCTATAAAATAACTCTAATAAAGTAGTAAAATATAAACCGTGTTTACCGAAAATTAAAGCTGTGTTTTCTAAGAGATTTCTTCTACCAAAATCCTACTATAGTCTATTTTATCAGTTAAATGGGAGCTGGGGTTCGAATCTTGGTTGAGCGTACTGTGTGAGGGATTTCCTAAATCGTTTCCCACCCCCCCTAAACGCAAAGATCTGATACATTTGCCCTAACAGTGTAATTAAAACACTTAACCCCGACGTGTAGTAAGATTGTGAATTATTTTTATTAAGCTATAAATACAACAAAAATGTTATTTAAAAAAAATCTTACCTGATCAATTTTGATTTTTTTTTTACGGAATTTGATCACAGTTTTATTAAAACCTAACGCACCGATATTAAAACGTTAGCACTTCCATGAAACTTGAACCAGTTTACACCAACTTTAAAACCAAGACACTTCTTAAACGTTGAAACAATGACCGTACGTGAGGAAAAAAACTTTTCACACAGTTTTGTTTACGAGAGCAAGAGAGGAAACCAGAACACCTCTCAAGACTGTTGAGTAACTTTTTAAAAACATGTCGAGAGGCTGTGTACACTTCACTTACTAACCGACATAACCGCCACCGTGACAAAGTAATTCTCACATCACATTCACACACCAAATCTTTTCACATTCTCACTGGATTTACTCGTGCTTTCATTCGATAAATATCACTGCTCGTCGAAGCTTCTCTTCAAAATGACGAACTTTTTTTTTTTTCTAAACAACTCTCGATTTTAATGGGGAAAACCACACTTATGACGAGGAAGAAATATTATTTTTGAACAAAAAATATCAAATGGTTAAGCTATACGGTAGTATAAATTTTTCCTTCAAGGACAACCAGAAACGAATAGGCAAAAGTGAAGAAAAGATTAAAAGGGAAGGGGGGAGGGAGATGGTAGGTGTGGCTTGAGATGTGCTTTGAGGTAAGAATACCTATTAAAAAAATTTACAAGTTTAAAAAAATATATTGGTGCTATTCATATTACACAGGTTTTTTATTTACACTTCATATTAAAGTTAATAATAATAATATTTAGCACCGCGTCTTACTACCCGTTCGGGTTATACGCTTTAAGTACTAATTACTCTAATGGATTAGGAACTGGGAAGGTTGAATTAGAGGAAGTGAACCTGCATTTGCGTGGAGGGAGAGTGGAAAACCATTTAGGAAAAACCACCCCAGTTCACCCGACCGAGATTCGAACCTCGATCTCTCCGTCCTCAGTAGTCAAGCTCAACACGACAAGTGCGTTAGCCAACTACGCCACCGAGGCGGGTATATTAAAGTTAAAAATATGACTTGAATACCTAATAAACCATATTTGGTGAC
The DNA here is from genome assembly GCA_902141375.1 of Timema poppense. Lineage (NCBI taxonomy): Eukaryota > Metazoa > Arthropoda > Insecta > Phasmatodea > Timematidae > Timema > Timema poppense. The sequence goes on from CABFOV010002183.1 coordinate 70,258, forward strand.
CGAATGTTCTAAGGCGTCACTATCGCAATAGACTTGGCTGCCAATATTGGAGAGATCGGGTTTCAAATCCCGTTTGGATGTACTGGAGCTGGTTGGTCCTAAATATCTTTCCTTTTTCCTTGCACGCAAATTCGGGTACACGTCCTCTAAATTCAGCCTTCCTCATCTCCAAACAGATTATCGTAATTAGTAAATACAGCCCAAGCGGGTAGTAAGACGTAATGTATGGATACATTAAAAAAATGTCAGTATAAAATAATATATTGTTCTTTGTTTTTTTTCTCAAAGTTTTTCGCTTTACCTAGAAATTTCATGGATAATTTAAAATTTAAAGATAGTGTTAAGTGGCCAACAATAACTCAATCTCTTCTTTGACTTCGGCTTTGGCATTGCTTCATATGTTTAAACTTCGTTTCAACTTCCGCTTTTGCGTTTGAAAAGTAACCTTCACAAACCCCTACTTATCATATAAAACATATCATAAAAAAAAGCGTACATACAAAATATACATACAGTAGCCCCATGACTTCTTTGGTGCTGACTGACAGCTTTGAAAAGTTACCAGACTAAATTATGTATCACTACGCCGTACGCCGAACCATATGACCTGCAAAAACATGTGAATAGCAGCTGTCACTTCTGGCAGTCAAAATTTAGGTGTATACCTAAATATTGACTGTCAGAAGTCAGCTGTGAGCTGTCAGTCAGTACCAAAGAAGTCATGGGGGTACTGTACATACATCCCCAATCACACCGTTCCCTTACTGCGTAGGCGAGAAACTGTGCACACGGCTTAATAAACAACTCTGTAATTAATCCACATGGCAATAACTTTTTCCACACTTCCCTATCCTTGCATACTCCCTTCAACAACATCCATACACCAAGTCATAAATTCTTTTTTATTCTTAATACTCTTAATATTCCTCTTTTTCACACATTCGTATAAAACACTTAGCCACGTTTTACATGACTATCCTTTCCTTTTGATCCACACACTCTACCTTCATATATTTGCTTGCTCCCTTGATCCACACTCATCCTCTCAACATGCCCAAACCAACCTAAAACGCTTCTTTCACATTGTCCTAATGGATTCCCTTTCAAACTGCATTCTTCCAGCACTCATTCTTTTCTGACTCTGTACACACAAGTTTTTCCACATGCCTTTCTTCGATAATCTCATTCCCGACCGCATTCACCTTGCTCTTGTGTTTCTCCTGACAAACCCACGCTTCACATCCATATAACAATGTTGGCGTCAACACAATCTTATAAACTCCCATCTTGCCTCTTTCGACACAACTTCATTCTTTGCGATAGTCCATATACATCCGACCACTCTCCGAGATATATTCACCCGTCTATCGATGTTACTATCTATCTTTCCGATTTTACAGAACATTGTAAAATACGTGATGTACTGTACAATAGGATTCTGGTAAAAAAGAAACTTTTAGAAAATAAATGGTTTAGTGCATCGCCCAGATATTCTCTATCTTTTATCTTAAAATAAACATTTACTTAAAACGCTTGGTTTGTGAAACGAAATAACATACTATTTTACCGAAACATTCAAACAAATAGCATATATGGAATAATATACACTGTTACAGAAACATTGAGAAAAGATGGACATTTCTGTTCATCAAAGAACACAACCATCAATTTTATATTTCACAAACCCCCGTAGATATAAGTTGAATCAAAATTGTTAAAGCGGATTTCGAGAAAATAGTTTTTTTTATGCCCTTTAGCCTTAATTTTTTAGTTTGATATCTAATTCCAAAATCTACTCAGGAAAACCTGATAAAAACCTTAAATATCAAGTCCTAACCCGATCGGTGAAATGGTTTAGGCTCTAGGTCGTGATACAGACAGACAGACAGACAGATGGTATTCTGTAAACAACTTTTTCGGTTCCAGGGGGTCATGAAATGTCAACATTTATTAAAATATCTAGTTTGATATTATTTTTTGTACGATCATAATACCTCTCTCTCCAAGTAGTCGAGAGAAAGTAAAAGAAAAAATAAATTGTAGTTTTTTTTATACCAACATTGGTGATATGTTAATTTATTATTAGGTTTATTTTATAGGTATTGGTAATTTAATATATCAAAATTTCAAAAGTGACATTTTCAAATGACATACCTTGACGTATAAATATATGATTGTATATAGCACCACGTATTGATAGTTATAATAATAATAATAATAATAATAATAATAATAGCCTTTATTTATCTGGTGAAGTTAAGGTGTTAGCCTTCTCTTACACTTAACCATTGTTGAATACAACATACACTATTACATTTATCGAAATACGATTTAATAAAGGAATATTCAAATAAGTAGAAAAACATTAGCACGCTCATTCATTCACTCATTTAAGCTTAAGTAGTTTCAAGAACTCAGTTAACTTATTAGTTATTAGACAAAATAACTTGATTAACCGCGGACTCGAAGGGGAGTCTAGATGTTAGATGACGAGTAGAGTTAACTAGTTTGTTCCAAGCCTTTGATGCCAGGACAGTAAAAGAACGAGCATATGTTTGAGATCTTTGTATGGGAATAGATGTATGTAGAGTAGATTCTGATCTAGTAGCTCGGTTGTGTTTATCTTTCAGAAATAAGAACCCTGAGGAGAGGTATTGAGACTGAGATGTTGTGAAGCAATATACTAATAAGTGTAACCTTCACCTTTCATTTATTCTTAACCAACCCAGTTTATTAAAATACTTAGTAATATGGCCATGCAATTTTAAGTAAATATGTATCAAACACATGTGTTTTGTAATCGTTCTGCTAGATCGTATCTTAAGTCATTGTATACTACATCGCAGTAGTCAAAGTGTGGCATTATTAAGCTCTGGACGAGGATAATTCGTACATTTTCTGGGAGAAAATGCTTTAGCCTTCTCAGTGAATGTAAGCAGGCATACACTTTCTTGCAAATCGAAGTTACCTGATCTGTACAATTAAGATTTTCATCAATAATCACACCAAGGTTTTTAGTCATTGTTGTCAGGTGTACTGTGGCTACTCCTAATCGTATGTCAGTCAGCAGGGAACAGTCCACATTCAGTAGTAGTCAACTTGTTCCTATAAGAATGGCTTGAGTTTTATCAGGGTTCAATTTAAGTCCATTTTTTTTTAGGCCAAACATTTATTGCCGCTAGGTCGATATTTATTCGTTGTATGGCTGTATTTATTGAAGAACGGTCAGTGGAAATATATATTTGAAGGTCGTCTGCATACATGTGATATATTACAGTATGACATTGAAAAAGTGATATCGTTCACATATAGAGAAAAAAGCAATGGCCCTTAAACTGAACCCTGTTGAACACCAGCCTCAACGTCTTACTACAGTAGCCCCATTGCTTCTTTGGTGCTGACTGACAGCTCACAGCTAACAGCTGACAGTCAACAATTAGGTATATACCTAAATTTTGACTGTCAGAAGTGACGACTGCTAAACACATGTTTTTGCAGATCATATGGTTCGGCGTAGGGATACATAATAGTGGTCCGGTAACTTTTCAAAGCCTTCAGTTGTCACTCAGCACCAAAGAAGCCATGGGACTACTGTACCTTATATGAAAAATGTTTTAGTATTCATTTTAATAACCGTAATTGTAAGTCGTGGCAAAATGTTGTAGATGAATGTATGAAAGAGAGAAACATTAATAGTTTTAAGAATAAGAGAACATGCATGAATCTGACTCGGTGTATGGATGTTGTTGAAGCAAAGGAAGTATGTAAGGATAGAGAAGTGTGGAGTACGTTGGTGAGGATGGATTAAGTACGGAGTTGTTGTTTTTTAAGCTATATGTACGTGATTAGGTATGTATATATAACCACCTAAAAAGTTTATTTTATATCTAAACAGTGACCTGGTGGTCTAGGGGTAAGGTGTCGGACTTTTGTGATGAGGGTTCGGATTCAATCCTCGGTCCCGGCACAGATTTATCTGATTACCAAACCCTTCCTTCACCTCTGACAAGACTTGTATTAATCACAACTTGTAAATGTGTGGAATTCCAGGCCTTCAGCCTGGTTCGTATTCCACGTTAAACTGTAGGTCCTTCATTTCATCTCACAATCACCCTACCATTACACATTAGCGTAAGTGCGTATAACCCGAATGGGTAGTAAGACGCTGTGCTAATAATAATAATAATAATAATAATTCTATCTAAATCAAATTGTCGATAATATAGATATTACTAAAATAAAAGCCGGTTGAAAGCTCGTATAACCAGTTTCTAATTACTTTGATACTAAGTTCACACAGGCTCTGGCCGTTGATTAGAACAAGTCTTATGATAGCACTGTCCAACCTGTTTATTGTTCAAGGTCTCTACAGCTGCAATTTATTATTTATATTGTTCTTTATTTTACTAGTAATAAGTTGTTTTTATTTGATTTTCTAACTAACGTCATCCAGAGACATGGATTACATAAACACAAGACTTTCGAACTACAGTACAATTTTCATATAAAGGGCCCTCCTTGAAAGTTTAGAAGGTTGCTACAGTAGCCCCGTGGCTTCTTTGGTGCTGACTGACAGCTCACATCTGAATTCTGACAGTCAACATTTAGATATATACCTGAATTTTGACTGTCAGAAGTGACAGATGCTAAACACATGTTTTTGCAGATTATATGGTTCGGCGTAGGGATATATTATTTGGTCTGGTAACTTTTCAAAGCCGTCAACTGTCAGCTGTGAGCTTTCAGTCAGCACCAAAGAAGCTAGATCTACTTTCATGTATTCACACGTAAAGTCACGTGATATTCAGGTGTCAGCTTTGATAGATACTATCAATAACTATGGTCGACCTAGGTGGCCTTGAGGTAAAAGTGCTTGCCTCAGATACCGATGTTCAAACCCAGCCGTAGTTGACGTAAGGGAAGTAAAGACGTCAGTCCCGTCTCGATCGTGTTATGTAAAAGAACCCTGGAAGGTATGTGAACATAACTTTCTCGGAAAAAAATTGGTAAGCCCTTTCGCTCTCGCTCATAGAAATTCTCGTGTGGTGTTGATAGATTCATTCGTTTCAAAGAGTGCACGTTAAATACCTCAACAACAAAAACTAATAATATGGTGAAATGTTGTCAATGTTGACTACAAAAAAAAATTGTATCTTCTAAAAGGTCTTTCTTTTTGCCTACTAACACACACTAAGCCCTAGAGCCTAGATTATGTAACTAGGTATTATAATAGTGGGACAGACGTTCATACATAGCTGCCTGATCCCTTCACCTGGGGATCAAACTAGCGTCATCTAGAGCTGTGGTCGGTCTCTTTATCCACTTAGCCTCGGGCGAGTGTTAACATTAATAATGCTCCTCTCGTCTAAACTGATAGGAAACACTAACCCACAAAGATGGGACGTCCTATCTCTATGGTAATCCCCCATACCTAAACATACTACAAACGTGCGATGTAATTTCATTGTCTCCCACATGGTACTCTTGTGCGTCCCCCCCTTCCCCCCACCCTCGCATGATATGGCCCACATAACACACAGACACATGCGAGCCGGCGCGGCGTATCATAGACTGCCCTTCCCAAACCCCTCCCTCGTTTTCGCATCGATGGGCCGCCACTGCCAACACTGACACGTCTCTGCTGCACCTCCTGACAAAAACTAACTAAGTCCCCTTCACCCTCCAGAAAAAAATAGCTTCTTAGCACCGCGTCTTACTACCCACTCAGGTTATACGTAGTTGGCTAACGCGCTAGTCGTGTTGAGCTCGACTGCTGAGGACGGAGAGATCGAGGTTCGAATCTCGGTCGGATGAACTGGGGGTGGTTTTCTCTAAATGGTTATCCACTCTCCCTCCACGCAAATGTGGGTTCATTTCCTCTAATTCAAACCTCCCAGTTCCTAATCCATTAGAGTAATTAGTACTTAGCGTATAACCCGAACGGGTAGTAAGACGTGGTGCTATATAATAAATAATTACACTAAGAGATTAGGGGCTAGGAAGGATTAATTTAGAGGAAATGCACCCACATTTGCGTGGAAGGAGACTGGAAAAAAACATCTTTGTTGCACCTGACTTGTATCGAACCCTGATCTTACCGTCTTCGGGAGTCTAGTTAAACACGAGATTAGCGCGTTTAAACAGCCATGAAAGCAGTTTAAAAAAAAGTAGCTCGAAATGAATTTAATTAAGGGTGGAAGCAGGGCTGATGCAAGGGTTTCATACGTCCTAGGCTAGACTTAAAATTAGTGCCTCTAATTTTATTCGTTACGATATAAATAAACCGCATCCCTTGTGGGATGCTAAATAATAATAGGATTCCAGCCCGTTTCGGTGACCACGTGGTCTAACGTGCTACTCTTGTAGTAGACTAGACTGCCGATGACGGGGAGATAGAGGTTCGAATACCGGTCGGGTATATTAAGGGTGGTTTTCCCCCCAAATGGTTTTCCGCTCTCCTTCTACCAAATGCAGATACACTCCTTTTGAATTTAACCTTCCTAATCCTTAAAACCATTAATATTGCTTCAGTGGATACATTTAGTTTGATTTTCTAATACACGCTTCAGGGGCCGAATGGTCTAAGGTGTCACTCTCTCGTATTAGACTAGAATGCTGATGATGGGGGGAAGGGGTGGATAGGTTCTATATTCCCGCTAGATTCTACTGAGGGTGGTATTTCCTAGTTGACTCCCCACTCCCTTTCTACAAAAATACAGGTAGATTACCTATAAAATGATTTCTTTCTCATCCGTACCTTTTAGAATAATTATCATAAATTAGTAAAACTTGAACTGATAGTAAGAAGCGGTGATAAAATAAATCTAATAAGCTAAAAAGTCTTGAAATTTTTTAGTGGGCATCGTGGAATCCAAAAAAAGGACTTTTTCTCTTAATGTAAAGTCAGACACCCTATCTTAGTCAGTGGCGTGTCTTTCCACTGAGCTAAGAGTCTTGGGTTCGATTCCTGGCATAGTTGAAATATTCATCATTGGGGATATGTGGATTCATCCTTTCATACTAATGAATTAACGGTCGGGGGCTGATTGTTGTATCTAATTCTGATTAAATCTGTCCTAGATTAAATTAGTTTTTAATAAGTAGTGTATTGATATTTTCAGTCAATTCAGAAAGTACACGTTAAATACTACCGCAAATAAATTAAATTAGAAATCTTAATTTAAAAACCTTCTGGCAAAATATTAGTATGACTATTACAAATATGAAAGAACTGTTGGGATTATAATAAGTAGAAAACTAAACTTAACATATCAACTGAAGCAAACTTTTATTTATTTTGACCCAAAAATTGGTTTTGCTATAAATAATCCCAAAAATACTGACTTCAACTCAAGTTTATTTATCAATGTTTGTAAAATGTTGAACGTATAAATGTAAAATATCCATGCATGGAAGTGAAGTTACCGACACATTGTTTGACATCTTTTTTATGTTGAAATATTGTAGTCATTTTTATTAACTAATTATCTCCTTTAAACACACATTTTTGGGCACGCGTAAGAAGATTTTAAATCAGATCTATATTGTTATAACACATCAGGAAGGTTGTTTATTTTACAGATCATAAAACTAATAGTATTATATTTTAAAATATAATTAATGTTGACCGTAGACAGATAGTATTGTGAAGGGTTAAATTAACATTAGTCGCGAACGTGGACTTACATCTTTTAATTACATTTAATATGGTTGACACACTCGTTTTGGTGGTAGAATGGTCTAATGCATCCCTCATGCAATAGACTGGATTGCCGATAGTAAGGAGATAAGGGTTTGCATAAGTTGGGTGTACTAAGGATGGTTTTCCTTAAATGGATTTCCCCTCTTGCTCCACGCAAATGTAGGTACACTTCCTCTTTAAACCTTCTCCATACCTGACAACTTAACGTATTTTGTACATATGTATAAAACCCGAGTGGGTAGTAAGACGCGGCACTTAAGACACACATATATATATAGTTGGATAATGACAACTGTATACGGGAATCGAACCCTGGGTCAATTTCCATGCCCAGGTGTCACTTTTCAACAATATTTAATGTAATTGCGAGCTCTATTATCATTTTTAGCACCGGTCTAACTACCCGTTCAGTCTGTATGAATTTTCTCTAATTAGTCTAGTATGTTAGGGATGATAAAGGTGGAATTTAAAGAAAATGTACCTAGATTTGCGTGGAAGGAGAAGAAAAAATAATTTCGAAAACCATACTTTGTGAATTCGAATTAGATTCGAACCCCGATCTCTCTTTGATCGGCAGTCTAGTCTATTGCGAAAGTAATATACTAGACAGTTCGGGCGGTTCGATATTGGCCGACACCTTAGCTCAGTTAGTAGCGTGTCGGCCTACTTAGCTAAGGGTCCCAAGTTCAATTCCAGGCATGGCCGAAAAATGTATACCTTATAACATTGATAAATTAACAGCTGGAGACTGGATGTTGTGCCTGCCCTAATCTTAAGTTAGATTCTAAGACATGTGAAGCTAGCAAGCCGGTAGTGGAAAATATATGGCTTGAATAAAAAACTGGCCCAGGCCACAGGCTGAAAACCATGATGGATCAAAAAAAAAAGTTAAGTATCTTATAGTGTTTGAATTATAGATAAAACTCGCCTCGCTGGCGTAGTTGGCTAATGCGCTAGTCATGTTAAGCTCGACTACCAAGGACGGGGAGATCAAGGTTCAAATCTCAGTCGGGTGTTATGAGGTGGTTCTTCCTAAATGATTTTCCACTCTATCTCCACGAAAATGCGGGTTCACTTCCTCTAAATGCAACCTTCCCAATTCCTAAGCCATTAGCGTAATTAGTACTTAAGCGTATCTCGGGTAATAAGACGCGGTGCAAAATAAAATAAATAAGAAATAACACATCTATGATGTATTATTCCCATAGATATAGCGCTGTGCCAGAAACGTTCAAAGAGACATATATCGTGACATAGATCCGTTTTGGTTGGACGCTGACGATATGGTCTCCATAAAACAGGAACCTGGTCCATCAAACCCTCCCGGAAATACCAAGTGAAGCACGTAATATTATAACGGAACTATATATGTGTGTGCGTATGTGTGTGTGTGAAATGGGGGGAGGATTCGAATTGTTCCACGAGTTATTTAATTCCCTGTGAAAAAAAGCTCTTTAATTTTCCCTAATAACCTGTTCGACTAAATACAAAGAGATAGCTGTGAAAATCTCAATGCTTCCAATCCCCGCAAGCTGTGGAATATTTACACCAATGTGTGGTGGGTTTTTTTGCGCCGCATTTTTCTATCCGTTGAGGTTATTT